>JAWZYT010001996.1:102500-115000 GCA_034508575.1 Petrolisthes manimaculis
GGATTGTGTGCGTGTACGGGGTGTGTGTGTGTACGGTGTCTGTGTGTGTGTGTGTACGGTAGGATTGTGTGCGTGTGTACGTGTGTGTGTGTGTACGGTGTCTGTGTGTGTGTGTGTACGGTAGGATTGTGTGCGTGTGTATGTGTGTGTGTGCGTATGTGCGTGTGTATGTATGTGTGTGTATGTGTATGTATGTATGTGAATATGTGTGTATGTGTATGTGTGTGTAAGTGTGTTTATGTATGTATGTGTATGTATATATGTGTATGTGTGTCGGTGTGTGTGTCTGTGTGTATGTATGTGTGTATGTATGTGTGTATGTGCGTGTGTATGTGTGTATGTATGTGTGTATGTATGTATGTGTGCATGTGTATGTGTGTGTATGTGTGTGTGTGTGCGTGTGTGCGTGTGTATGTATGTGTGTATGTGTGCGTGTATGTATGTGTGTAAGTGTGCGTGTGTGTATGTTTGTGTGTGTTTGTATGTATGTATGTATGTATGTGTATGTGTGTATGTGTTAATGTGTATGTGTGTGCGTGTGTATGTATGTGTGCGTATGTGCGTGTAATACGTCGTGTATGTGTGTGTGCATGTGTATGTTTGCGTATGTTTATGTGTGTGTGAGTGCGTGTATGTGTATGTGTGTATGTGTATGTGTGCGTATGTTCGTATGTATGTGTGTATGTGTATGTGTGCATATGTGCGTATGTATGTGAGCGCGCGTCTGTGCGTGACAGCGAGAGAGAGAGAGAGAAAATGTGTGTGCGTATGTATGTGTGTGTAGGAAAGAGTGACGTCATAATCCCACTATCCAACTCTCTCTCTCTCTCTCTCTCTCTCTCTCTCTCTCTCTCTCTCTCTCTCTCTCTCCATCACTCTCTCTCTATCTCACTCTCTCTCTCTATCTCACTCTCTCTCTCTCTATCTCACTCTCTCTCTCTATCTCACTCTCTCTCTCTATCTCACTCTCTCTCTCTCTATCTCACTCACTCTCTCTCTATCTCCATCACTCTCTCTCTATCTCATTCTCTCTCTCTCTATCTCACTCTCTCTCTCTATCTCACTCTCTCTCTCTATCTCACTCTCTCTCTCTATCTCACTCTCTCCCTCTCTATCTCCTTCTCTTTCTCTCTATCTCCTTCTCTTTCTCTCTATCTCCTTCTCTTTCTCTCTATCTCCTTCTCTTTCTCTCTATCTCCTTCTCTTTCTCTCTATCTCACTCTCTCTCTCTCTATCTCACTCTCTCTCTCTCTATCTCACTCTCTCTCTCTCTATCTCCTTCTCTTTCTCTCTATCTCCTTCTCTTTCTCTCTATCTCCTTCTCTTTCTCTCTATCTCCTTCTCTCTCTCTATCTCCATCACTCTCTCTCTATCTCCTTCTCTCTCTCTATCTCCATCACTCTCTCTCTATCTCCATCACTCTCTCTCTATCTCACTCTCTCTCTCTATCTCACTCTCTCTCTCCGCCTCGAGTCAACTGTAAACTGAACAGAAAACGAAGATTTCAAATATAATTGGATTTTAAAATAGTCATCCATTAAAAACAATCATAAAAAACGGGAAGATTTTCTAGAAAATGGGACGGGGTTAGAAAATGTTAGAAAAAAAGAATAAACCTCACGCTACGATTACTCAAACTCGGTTGACTTAGGTTTAAATAACGACATTAAAACATTACTTAATCGTTATTTTTTTGTGATGGGAAACGTGCCTAGAAATATATTTACTTTATCAAATTATAATTATTGGCGTACGAGTAATATTGAGTGAGTAATTTAAATAAATGTTTGAACGAAGTCATTATCTACACTTTCGAATGAAACAACCTCATTATAACTTTTCATTACCAGATCAAAATCAGAATTGGTTATGATATGATGTGGTTAGGATGTGGTTAGGATGTTGAATATCTCGATAAATAACGAGTTAAATGCAGTTTTTAGTGTCTGGAAAATTGTAGTTTAGTAAATAATCGTTCATTTAAGACTATACCAGTGAATTAACATCGTAATTTTTATATTAAAGGGGAAAAACTGATGTTTATTTATAGGGTTCATTTGCCAAGGGGATCTGGCAATGTTGCAGCAGGTCCGTTATTGACATTCTTCATTACGTAATGGCTACCTGTGGTCTTAACCCTTTGACAAGGTGCTCATTACGGCCTCGTTATTCAATAATTACACCCTTAGGTAAGTTCATTATCATTTTCATGGGTAGATAATAGATTAATCTGGCCACGTGACCCACCGTGGCCACTGATAGATAACAAATAGACGAGAAAATAAAGAGATAACAAAGGCCATTTTGGACCAACTTTAAATATGGCGTCTGTGTGTTTAACCCTTCTCCTACCTTCACTAAATATCGTAATAATTTAAATATTAGAAGCTCAGGTAAGTCGATACAGCTATGAGGTATAGTTTATATCAAGGTCTATATATATATCTATCGCTATATCACCCTTTGGGAACCAAGCAAATAATAATATATCAGCATATTGATAGATAAGCTATTTTTTTTTTCGCCTGTGTGAAATTTTAGGATTAATCTCGTAAGAATTTATATTATTATTATTTAATTATAAGCTCAGGTAAGCCTATATTATTCTGAGATTATAGTTTATTTATATATCTATCGTTATATCACATTGTGGGTAGTGTGGGAATAATAATATAGGCGATAAAATCGATATATATATAAAAAAAAAAATTGTCGTCAGCTGATTTAAATTACATGGAAACGGCATGACGACTCAGCGTTGCCAGATGTGCGATAATTATAGCAAAATACGATAATTTAGCCCTCGGTGTGATATACGATAGCGTGCATGAAATAAATCAGATAATGCGATAATTATAGAAAATGTGTGATAATTATATCGGCAAAATATACGATAATGTTTAATAAATTGGTTATTAGGATGAGAAGGAATCTGGTGATAATTTTTATATACATGAAGGAACGATAAAATGATCATTCAATTCGTAATTATTATTGTACCTACTCAAATTTATTGGTATATAATTATTATATAATGTACTCTGTATGTAGGCCTATACTTATTAATATTATAATTAATTAATAAGGGAGAATAAATAAAATAACTAAAGAACTTACTTAATATAATAGTGAAATAAATAAGGAAGTGCCGAACAAAAGCTAGAATTTTTACCATCGTCACGTGTTATTGTTTGTGTGTGTGTGTGTGTGTGTGTGTCACGTGTTATTGTTTGTGTGTGTGTGTGTGTCCAGGCGATGCCACATGGGTTTGGTTTGGTTGGTAAGTTCCCAAACGAAAGAATGTTTGTCGTATAAATGCCTTATGGGTGAATTATTTAATGCATTTGTTAAGTAATCTATACAGTGATTATTATTACTATTATTATTATTATTAAATGCCTTATGGATGAATTATTTAATGCATTTGTTAAGTAATCTATACAGTGATTATTATTATTATTATTAAATGCCTTATGGGTGAAATATTTAATGAATTTGGTGAGTAATCTATACAGTGATCATTATTATTATTATTAAATGCCTTATGGGTGAATTATTTAATGAATTTGGTGAGTAATCTATACAGTGATTATTATTATCTAACTGTTGGATAGATATTGTGAATGTGGATATTCGCCTTTTGCAAAATAATGAAGCCTTAAAATTTTGGTTGGTTGGGGAGCTAACAAACCAATGCCACTGTGGAATCAAGCCTTTATCACTAGAAGTAACTTTTTTATCACATTTGCATCGACTTATCTCTCTTTTTTGTTCCTCTTTCTTCCTCTGTAGTGACTCGGGGTTATCCTTGTACTCAACACTAATATAAATCACTTACAGTTATTTATAGGAATGAGTTTCTGTTTATTTGTTTTATTAAGAGCTCAGTTCACCTTCCTCTTCCAAGTGTTCCTGGACGATAGTTTAATATATGGTATTAATATTTATTTGCATTGCAGGTGTGTGTGTGTGTGTGTGTTGGTGTGCCAGGACTTTTGGGAGCAGGTGTGTAATGGCAGGGGTTGACTCATTTACCCCTGTAGTAGCTGTGTCATGGCAGGGTTACCTCTACCCCTGTAATGGCAGGGGTTGACTCTTCTAACAGGGTTCACCAGGGTATATACAGTGAGTCTAAGGCTGCTTTCACACCAGCGGGTTTGATGTGCGTTCCGGAACGCGTTAGATTTTTGTAGCCGCGTTGGACACACGTTTGCTACACGTCCACGTTTCAATATTGACAGTCCCCCCCCCCCCCTGCTTTCCCACCAAGTTCATTAAATATTAGTTCATTAATAATATTAGGCTGTACCTATAACCTATAACAATGATATAACAATTATATAACAATTATTATGCTGAAATATATATGCATATTTACTATCAATGACTATACAGTATATCATACTTGAATGTATTACACACCAAAAATACTTGTTGCCAGTGTACTGAACACATAATGTAGTAGCAACAAGTGTTATCCATCCATCTGTGTGTAAGGTTTGAACAGAACTAACAGAGTCCTCTGGGCTGTCACCACACCTGAGAGAGGTAGTTAACGACCGTTGTGTCTGTCTGTACACGTGGTATCTAGACATTGTTACCAGTAGTCAGTAACGACGTGTGTATTAATAACGACACACGTGTCCATGTTGTGTTGGACGTGTGTGTAACGTGTTGTGTGAAAGGTTACATTTAACTCCATTGAATGTTAAAACGTCACGTTCCCAAACGCACGTTCGAGAACGTTGGTGTGAAAGCAGAGAGAGAGAGAGAGAGAGAGAGAGAGAGAGAGTATATAGGGAACATTATTATATCTTAACTGAATTGACGTAATATTTTAATAAAGCAGCCTAATAGAGTTGTATATAGAGTAAGGACCTGAGGTTGAATTAATATTAGTGAAATCACACTGTCATCATGATCATAAACGGTGAATAAACCCCCCCCCCCCCCCCCTCTTGTTGATGGAAATGATATATTAATACAAACAGTTTGTGTGAACACTGCCACCACCATCTTCAGTGTTCTACAGAGAACAAAGTTATGACAGGGTTGATTCCACAGTGGTTTGTTAGCTCCCAAACGAAAGAATATTTGTCATATAAATGCCTTATGGATGAATTATTTAATGAATTTGGTGAGTAATCTATACAGTGATTATTATTATTATTATTATTAAATGCCTTATGGATGAATTATTTAATGAATTTGGTGAGTAATCTATACAGTGATTATTATTATTATTATTATTAAATGCCTTATGGATGAATTATTTAATGAATTTGGTGAGTAATCTATACAGTGATCATTATTATTATTATTATTAAATGCCTTATGGATGAATTATTTAATGAATTTGGTGAGTAATCTATACAGTGATCATTATTATTATTATTATTAAATGCCTTATGGATGAATTATTTAATGAATTTGGTGAGTAATCTATACAGTGATTATTATTATTATTATTAAATGCCTTATGGATGAATTATTTAATGAATTTGGTGAGTAATCTATATGTAAGTAAGTAAGTAAGTAAGTAAGTAAGGGTCAGAGGAAGGTTTGAACAAGTAAGGAAGGAGTGTTGGAACAGAGTAGGGAGTAAGGAGGGAGTGTTGGAACAGAGTAGGGAGTAAGGAGGGAGTGTTGGAACAGAGTAGGGAGTAAGGAGGGAGTGTTGGAACAGGGACAACTGGAGACACTTCTGCCTTTACCACCCCCTTGGAGGGAGTTACCCCTATAGATAGATAGATAGAGACCCTGTGATATAGGCCTAGTCAGAAAACTGGAGATAAACGAGTCCTTCAAATATGACCACGAAACACCACCACCTAGGAAGAAGCGTGTTTCGTGGCATAGTCAGGAGGAATCAGAAACCTCCAATTCCCACAGACGATCACAGGGGGCCTTAATGTTGCTTTTGTGATACTGAAAAAATAAGTGTTTGGGTTGGCCTGGGAATTGAAGGCTTCTCTCACTCCTTTTGTTTGGGCTGTCTTGAAGGGCTGGATGGTTGGCTGGTTAGATGGATAGATAGATGGATGGAAACGTAGATGGATGGATGGATAGATGGTTGGTTAAATAGATAGATGGATGGATATATAGATGGATAGATAGGTGGATAGATAGATGGCTGGATGGTTGGCTGGATAGATAAATAGATAGATGGATAGATAAATAGATGGATGGATAGATAGATGGATGGATAGATAGATAGATACATTTCCCAAGAACAGGCAAGCTGCCCCATACACTGCTCTGGACCGTGCTTGCTTGGATATGAAGACGGTTTTGGTTTCAGCGGCTGTACGCAGGGATCATCTTCATATTCCTTTGGCCGTGATATTTATTAAATAGTACAACACTTGTGATACTATATATTAAACAGTATTTTCAAAACTTTTCTGTACTTTCCTTAACCATGTACCTACTGTATTCTGTATTTAAGAAATTTCACCTAACACAATGACTACTTTTTTAGATAATAGAAGTTAAGAAAATTCAAACCAAGACAAAATAAAACTTTGTATTGTATCTATTATTACTATCTAACCAAGCCAAAACAATAATGCATATAATATGCTCATATTTTAATTCTGTAAGTTGAAGACATGGACCAAAATGCATTTTATGCAACAAAATAATAGGTCTGTGATGAAATATGTACTACATTTCAACCTAGGTGAGTGGAATTATAAATGGGAATTTGACACACAAACATCTATTGATGGAGATGAAAGGTTGTTTGAGAATTTATTATGTATTCTCCAAATAATAAGGAATAGAGTTACATTGTACAGTATTCCACCTAAGCCAAATGCACATACTGTACTGTACCAGTGGCCTTTTTGGTATGTCTTTATCAGAGCTGTTTTCCCAATTTTTTTGTCTCATAAAATATTTATTTGTTTTATTACTTTTTTATATAGAGAGAGATAGAAAGTGGTGAGGGGAGAATAGTCATGTTCAGGGAAAGTTTAGTGTTGAGAAATGAATAAATTATGAAAACATAGGGGAGCCCAACCTAACCTACAGTATAGTCGTTTTTATGAATACTAATTTACACAGCTAATTTGACCTCAATATTCTTTACTCAAGCAAAATAATACTATCAAATGCAATAAATAAACATAGATATATATATTTACATGATCCAAACTACATTAACTTTAAATAGCACTTAATATAATTGCAAAATTCATCTTAGAATGGTCAAAAATAGTGGGTAATGATACTAAAATATACAATATAGTGAGTGAAGTACAGTACTTCTATATCAATACCATGAAAAGTGTTAGAATGGTTAAAAATAGTGGGGAATGATACTGAAATATACATTACAGTGAACACAGTACTAAAGTAAATTTACAGCACAATTTTCACAAGACAGTATATTAGGTTAGATATAATAAAAGGAATGCAAAGAAATACAATGTTACAAGTAATAAGTACAGTATAAGTTTAGTACTCTCGTATATAAGTGACATTAATCCAATGTAATTTCGGTACCGTTTTTTCTACTGGAGTTATATAATCAATTTTTAATTAATGTCTTTGTTAGATTTGGTTATAAAAGTCAATTTGTTTGTTTACATTATTTTTACTTCAGCATTCTTTGTAAAGTAGGCAAGATTGGTGGGACACAGGAGGTTTTGTTGTCATTCTCGCTGGCTGCTGACGCTAGCAAGATATTACCAGTGTGACGGATAACAAGTTTTTGCTAGAAAGGCAGGTAGCAAAAGCAAGTGGCAAGCTAGCCAGAATTGCCCAGTGTGCCGCCACCTTAACTCGGCCAACACTGTTCCCCTGTTAAATCCGCTGGCGATCACACGCAATCCTTCAGTTAGTTACCCCGGTTCCCGGTTAAATCCGGTTCCCTGTTAAATCCGCTGGCGATCACACGCAATCCTTCAGTTAGTTACCCCGGTTCCCGGTTAAATCCGGTTCCCTGTTAAATCCGCTGGCGATCACACGCAATCCTTCAGTTAGTTACCCCGGTTCCCGGTTAAATCCGGTTCCCTGTTAAATCCGCTGGCGATCACACGCAATCCTTCAGTTAGTTACCCCGGTTCCCGGGGTAACTAACTGAAGGATTGCGTGTGAACGCCAGCGGATTTAATTTGGAAGTTGGTTAACGGAGTGATGGCCGAGTTATGATGTAATGCCGCCACCTTTGGCTGTGCTGGCCATGACGTCACGAGGCTCACTGGCTGAGTTACAGTGTTGCCAGGTGCAGGGAAATGACTGTTTTAGGAAATTTAGAAGTCCACACAGGGAAATACCGAAATAATTTACAGTTCGTTCAAGAGTAAACAGGGAAATTTTTACAAGATCTAATAATACCTAAAAAAAACCCATCAATGTTCACAGGGAATAATAATTGAGGTAAAAAGGGAAATTCTGATATTAAATATATAAGGGTAATGTGGCCAAGCAGACATGGCAACACTGTCACCTATCAACTCACCTCAACTGTAATGGCGGAAGTCTAGATTACCGTAATTCACCTCTTATTATTTGTGTTTTTTGTTAATTATATCGATTTATTTAACATATTGGTGTACCCAGAGTGACGGGGGATATTCTACTACATATCATAGGTATGTTAAGAGAGAGAGAGAGAGAGAGAGAGGAAGAGAGAGTGTGAGAGAGAGGAAGACAGATAGTGATTATATATTTTTTTTTTTTTTTTTAAATTAATTTATACAGATAGTGAGAGTGAGAGAGAGAGAGAAAGAGGGAGAGAAAGAGAGAGAAAGTCATATAGAAAATATATACCATAGAAATGAACAAATTATTGAAATTAATGAAGTGATATTTACACGTAAATATTGTCTACCTCACACACTGTTTATTTATTTATTTATCTATTTATTTATCTATCTATCTATTTACTTATTTATCTATTTATTTATCTATTTAACTATTTATTTATCTATTTATTTATATTTATTATTTATTTATTTATTTCCTTATTTATTTATAACCTTACCTGACCTAACCTAACCTTACTTAACCTTACCTTACTTAACCTAACCTTACTTAACCTAACCTTACTTAACCTAACCTTACTTAACCTAACCTTACTTAACCTAACCTAACTTAACCTAAGGTGTTGTATTTTATTAATTTCTTTGGCATTATTGATAATCAATTATACAGGAAAACAAATATTTTCGTTATATAATTATTTAATATTTACATATTTTATTATATAGGTAAATTTTGTTTTAGTTGTATGTGTGAATATTACAGTATCTCAATGACAAACTACCTGGAAATAACCTGGGCAGACTACTGGGAAATAACCGTGGTAAAGTACTGGGAAATAACCGTGGTAAAATACTGGGAAATAACCGTGGTAAAATACTGGGAAATAACCGTGGTAAAATACTGGGAAATAACCGTGGTAAAATACTGGGAAATAACCGGGGCAGACTACTGGGAAATAACCGTGGTAAAATACTGGGAAATAACCGTGGTAAAATACTGGGAAATAACCGGGGCAGACTACTGGGAAATAACCGTGGTAAAGTACTGGGAAATAACCGTGGTAAAATACTGGGAAATAACCGTGGTAAAGTACTGGGAAATAACCGGGGCAGACTACTGGGAAATAACCGTGGTAAAATACTGGGAAATAACCGTGGTAAAGTACTGGGAAATAACCGTGGTAAAATACTGGGAAATAACCGTGGTAAAGTACTGGGAAATAACCGGGGCAGACTACTGGGAAATAACCGGGGTAAAATACTGGGAAATAACCGTGGTAATATACTGGGAAATAACCGTGGTAAAGTACTGGGAAATAACCGTGGTAAAATACTGGGAAATAACCGGGGTAAAATACTGGGAAATAACCGGGGTAAAATACTGGGAAATAACCGTGGTAAAATACTGGGAAATAACCGTGGTAAAGTACTGGGAAATAACCGTGGTAAAATACTGGGAAATAACCGTGGTAAAGTACTGGGAAATAACCGTGGTAAAATACTGGGAAATAACCGGGGTAAAATACTGGGAAATAACCGTGGTAAAATACTGGGAAATAACCGTGGTAAAGTACTGGGAAATAACCGTGGTAAAATACTGGGAAATAACCGTGGTAAAGTACTGGGAAATAACCGTGGTAAAATACTGGGAAATAACCGGGGTAAAATACTGGGAAATAACCGGGGTAAAGTACTGGGAAATAACCGTGGTAAAATACTGGGAAATAACCGGGGTAAAATACTGGGAAATAACCGGGGTAAAATACTGGGAAATAACCGTGGTAAAGTATGGGAAATAACCGTGGTAAAATACGTCTGTGTGTTAGTTTGTGTGAATGAATATTATGTGTGTATGTGCGAGAACGTATGTGTGTTCATTCATCTACAAAATAAACCTTTTATTATTATTATTATTTTTATTATTATTATTATATGTATTATTATTTATATTATTATTATTACATGTATTATTATTATTATTATTACATGTATTATTATTTATATTATTATTATTATTATTATTATTATTATTATTATTATTATTATTATTATTATTATTACAGAGGAGTGGGACGTGACTGTGTACGGTTGATGGCACCTGACAACCACACTACAACCACACTACAACACATTTAAGTATTTACCTTAATTAAGTATTTACCTTACCTTACCTTATATATTTACCTTTATATATTTACCCAAAGTTAGAATGAAGGAACTTAAAAACTATTGTTATACTCTGTTCAAAACTTGTGTTCCATTTTCCTCTATCTATCTATCTGTCTCTATTTCTATCTATATCTTTATATCTATATCTATTTCTATCTATATCTTTATATCTATTTCTATCTATTTCTATCTATTTGCTGGCTGGCGGGGTTTACAATTTTGTTCAGCTTATTTTTGTCTTTACCTGTTGATTAAGGATTCATTATTATTATTATTATTATTATTATTATTATTCAATAGCGAAACACTAAAATGTATTCAATAATCACCTTGTAAAACAGTGAAGGGTTGTGTCACATAAAGTGTATGCCTGTATGTGTGTATATATGTATGTATGTGTGTGTATCTATGTATGTATAGGTTAGTGAAGGGTTGTGTCACATAAAGTGAATTTAGCATAAAGTAAATTGTACATTTCCATAATAAATAATTTAACTTTAACTTGAAAATGGAGCCTAATGGTTCCTGTTATTTTAACAGTTCATGGAAATTGCATTTATTTAATTTTTTTTCATGATACACACTATTTCAAATTCACATAATTTAAACTCACATAAAAAGAGAGCAGAGTGTATGTATGTATAATATTATGTATGTATAAATAGATGTGTATGATATTTCTATTAATTTTTCTTTTCTCCTTTCATCTTCCTTTAGTTTCTTAATATATTCCCTAACTTTTATTTATATTAACTTTATATTTATATTTATATTATATTTATATTATATAATAACTTATATTATGGTATAGAGTTTATTATTTGGCTTTTTCATTTTCATTCTTTGACTTTCTTGTATATTTATGAGTGTATGAGTATGTGTATAAGTTTCAATACGAGTGTAATATGTGAATGTGTATGTGTGTATGTATATGTATGTACGTGTGTATATATACGTACAGTATATACATGTGTATGTATATCTATATACGTGTGTATGTACATGTATATGTATACGTGTGTACGTGTGTATGTATTTGTATGTACGTGTGTATGTATATCTATGTACGTGTGTATATATGTATGTACTGTACGTGTGTATATATGGATGTACGTGTTTATGTATTTGTATGTACGTGTGTATATATGTATGTACTGTACGTGTGTATATATGGATGTACGTGTGTATGTATACCTATGTACGTGTGTATGTATATGTATGTACGTGTGTATGTATACCTATGTACGTGTTTATGTATTTGTATGTACGTGTGTATATATGTATGTACTGTACGTGTGTATGTGTGTGTATGTATGTATGTATGTATGTATGTGTAAGTAATAATCTGCACTTGAATGAATAATAATAATGATTTCTTTTTGTATATAATAATAATAATAATAATAATAATAGCAGCAACAACAACAATAATAATAATAATAATAATAATAATAATAATAATAATAATAATAATAATATGTTAGTATGATTCTGCATTTATATGAGCTGTTAAATCCAATTACTGTTAATATATCTTCATATTCATTTATTTTTCTTATCAGTTCAATATTTTGGTTTCTCTTGTATAAAATAAGTAATCCTCGTCCTTTTTTATCCTCGGGTTTTCTAAAAGAAGATAGATAATTTATTTAGATTTGTAGGGATTATATATAAGTATGTATTACAGAAGGATATGTATATTTCCTTCTGTTATACATGCTTGTAGGGATTATATATAAGTATGTATTACAGAAGGATATGTATATTTCCTTCTTTCTCTCTTCCTTCCTTCCTTCCTTCCTTCCTTCATATTCTCTCTCTCTCTCTCTCTCTCTCTCT
>JAWZYT010001996.1:132500-142500 GCA_034508575.1 Petrolisthes manimaculis
GTGTGTGTGTGTGTGTGTTCCTTAGTGCCAAACAGGAGACATCAGGGGCAGAAGTCAGTATTGAGGATAGTGTGTGTGTGTGTGTGTGTGTGTTCCTTAGTGCCAAACAGGAGACATCAGGGGCAGAAGTCAGTATTGAGGATGGTGTGTGTGTGTGTGTGTGTTCCTTAGTGCCAAATAGGAGACATCAGGGGCAGAAGTCAGTATTGAGGATGGTGTGTGTGTGTGTGTGTGTGTGTGTGTGTGTGTGTGTGTGTGTGTGTGTGTGTTCCTTAGTGCCAATATTTACAAGCAACAATACACAATTCTAATTTGTTTTTTAATTGCAAATATTTCTGCACATAAAATATTGTACATTTATTATGTTTTAAGTATTTGTTAAGGCAAATTTTTACTTTTTATAAATTGTGTATTTTCCAACTTGTAGAATATCTTAAATGATGAATAAACCTGATATTATTATTATTATTATTATTATTACATAAGAAAATACAACACACACACACACACATACACATACACATATTCCCTCATTAATCAACCATTTCTTAATCTCGTGTGTGATTGTGTGTGTGTGTAAACTAGTGCATTCACTACCAAACTCATTATTGTGTGTGTGTGTGTGTGTGTGTGTGTGTTATTGTTTTATGTAGTGTGTAGCTGCTTGTATTAAATTTAAAGATGGTAGTTAACGTGTGTGTGTGTGTGTGTGTGTGTGTGTGTGTGTGTGTGTGTGTGTTATTGTTTTAAGTAGTGTGTAACTGCTTGTATTAAATTTAAAGATGGTAGTTAACCTGTGTGTGTGTGTGTGTGTGTGTTATTGTTTTAAGTAGTGTATAGCTGCTTGTATTAAATTTAAAGATGGTAGTTAATGTGTGTGTGTGTGTGTGTGTGTGTGTGTGTGTGTGTGTGTGTGTTATTGTTTTAAGTAGTGTATAGCTGCTTGTATTAAATTTAAAGATGGTAGTTAACCTATTTATTGTAAAGTTTATCATCTAAGGAACAGAGGGAAGCTGTCAAACTCTCTCTCTCTCTCTCTCTCTCTCTCGCTCTCTCTCTCTCTCTCCCTCTCTCTTTGGTAAATATCTAATACACACACACACACACAAAATAATATACTGTACAACTATTCAGGGGGTGTGGGAGTAGGGGACAGGCTTGGGGGGGGGGACTGGGGGGGGGGGGACTGGGGGGGTGCGGGAATAGAGGGACAGGCTTGGGGGGGGGGGGGGTAGAAAGCTTGTCCCCCTATTCCCACACCCACCTAACCCCCACCAACACACACACACACACATACATACAGTACATACAAGTACAAACACACACACATACAGTACATACATACAAGTACAAACACACACATACAGTACATACAAGTATACACACACACACATACACACAGACACACACACACACATACAAGTACACACACACAGCCTCATATCTTGAGGTTAGGTACAGGTAAAAAAAGGTTAATAATATGTTAATGATATTATTGTTTTAAGTAGTGTGTGTGTGTGTGTGTGTGTTATTGTTTTAAGTAGTGTGTGTGTGTGTGTGTGTGTTATTGTTTTAAGTAGTGTGTAGCTGCTTGTATTAAATTAAAAGATGGTAGTTAACCTGTGTGTGTGTGTGTGTGTGTGTGTGTTATTGTTTTAAGTAGTGTATAGCTGCTTGTATTAAATTAAAAGATGGTAGTTAACGTGTGTGTGTGTGTGTGTGTGTGTGTGTTATTGTTTTAAGTAGTGTATAGCTGCTTGTATTAAATTTAAAGATGGTAGTTAACGTGTGTGTGTGTGTGTGTGTGTGTGTGTGTGTGTTATTGTTTTAAGTAGTGTGTAGCTGCTTGTATTAAATTAAAAGATGGTAGTTAACGTGTGTGTGTGTGTGTGTGTGTGTGTGTTATTGTTTTAAGTAGTGTATAGCTGCTTGTATTAAATTTAAAGATGGTAGTTAACCTGTGTGTGTGTGTGTGTGTGTGTGTGTGTGTGTTATTGTTTTAAGTAGTGTGTGTGTGTGTGTGTGTTATTGTTTTAAGTAGTGTGTAGCTGCTTGTATTAAATTAAAAGATGGTAGTTAACGTGTGTGTGTGTGTGTGTGTGTGTGTGTTATTGTTTTAAGTAGTGTATAGCTGCTTGTATTAAATTTAAAGATGGTAGTTAACCTGTGTGTGTGTGTGTGTGTGTGTGTGTGTGTGTTATTGTTTTAAGTAGTGTGTGTGTGTGTGTGTGTTATTGTTTTAAGTAGTGTATAGCTGCTTGTATTAAATTTAAAGATGGTAGTTAACCTATTTATTGTAAAGTTTATCATCTAAGGAACAGAGGGAAGCTGTCAAACTCTCTCTCTCTCTCTCTCTCTCTCTCGCTCTCTCTCTCTCTCTCCCTCTCTCTTTGGTAAATATCTAATACACACACACACACACACACAAAATAATATACTGTACAACTATTTAGGGGGTGTGGGAGTAGGGGACAGGCTTGGGGGGTGCGGGAATAGGGGGACAGGCTTGGGGGTGGGTAGAAAGCTTGTCCCCCTATTCCCACACCCACCTAACCCCCACCAACACACACACACACATACAGTACATACAAGTACAAACACACACACACACACACATATACAGTACATACATACAAGTACAAACACACACACATACAGTACATACATACATGTACAAACACACACACACACACACACATACAGTACATACATACAAGTACAAACACACACACACACACACATACAGTACATACAAGTACACATACACACAAGTACAAACACACACACACAGTACATACAAGTACAAACACACACACATACAGTACATACATACAAGTACACACACACACACATACAGTACATACAAGTACAAACACACACACACACACATACAGTACATACAAGTACACACACACATACAGTACATACAAGTACAAATACACACACACACACACACATACAGTACATACAAGTACAAACACACACACACACACACATACAGTACACACACACACATACAGTACACACACACAGCCTCATATCTTGAGGTTAGGTACAGGTAAAAAAAGGTTAATAATATGTTAATGATATTATTCTTTTAATACTGTGTGTGTGTGTGTGTGTGTGTTATTGTTTTAAGTAGTGTGTGTGTGTGTGTGTGTGTGTTATTGTTTTAAGTAGTGTGTGTGTGTGTGTGTGTGTGTGTGTGTTATTTTTAAGTAGTGTGTGTGTGTGTGTGTGTTATTGTTTTAAGTAGTGTGTGTGTGTGTGTGTGTGTGTGTGTTATTGTTTTAAGTAGTGTGTGTGTGTGTGTGTGTGTGTGTGTTATTGTTTTAAGTAGTGTGTGTGTGTGTGTGTGTGTGTGTGTGTTATTTTTAAGTAGTGTGTGTGTGTGTGTGTGTTATTGTTTTAAGTAGTGTGTGTGTGTGTGTGTGTGTGTGTTATTTTTAAGTAGTGTGTGTGTGTGTGTGTGTGTGTGTTATTTTTAAGTAGTGTGTGTGTGTGTGTGTGTGTTATTGTTTTAAGTAGTGTGTGTGTGTGTGTGTGTGTGTGTGTGTGTGTTATTTTTAAGTAGTGTGTGTGTGTGTGTGTGTTATTGTTTTAAGTAGTGTGTGTGTGTGTGTGTGTGTGTGTTATTTTTAAGTAGTGTGTGTGTGTGTGTGTGTTATTGTTTTAAGTAGTGTGTGTGTGTGTGTGTGTGTGTGTTATTTTTAAGTAGTGTGTGTGTGTGTGTGTGTGTGTGTGTGTGTTATTTTTAAGTAGTGTGTGTGTGTGTGTGTGTGTGTTATTGTTTTAAGTAGTGTGTGTGTGTGTGTGTGTGTGTTATTTTTAAGTAGTGTGTGTGTGTGTGTGTGTGTGTGTGTGTTATTTTTAAGTAGTGTGTGTGTGTGTGTGTGTTATTGTTTTAAGTAGTGTGTGTGTGTGTGTGTGTGTGTGTGTGTTATTTTTAAGTAGTGTGTGTGTGTGTGTGTGTGTGTGTGTTATTTTTAAGTAGTGTGTGTGTGTGTGTGTGTTATTGTTTTAAGTAGTGTGTGTGTGTGTGTGTGTGTGTGTTATTTTTAAGTAGTGTGTGTGTGTGTGTGTGTTATTGTTTTAAGTAGTGTGTGTGTGTGTGTGTGTGTGTGTTATTTTTAAGTAGTGTGTGTGTGTGTGTGTGTTATTGTTTTAAGTAGTGTGTGTGTGTGTGTGTGTTATTGTTTTAAGTAGTGTGTGTGTGTGTGTGTGTTATTGTTTTAAGTAGTGTGTGTGTGTGTGTGTGTTATTGTTTTATGTAGTGTGTGTGTGTGTGTGTGTTATTGTTTTAAGTAGTGTGTGTGTGTGTGTGTGTTATTGTTTTATGTAGTGTGTAGCTGCTTGTATTAAATTAAAAGATGGTAGTTAACGTGTGTGTGTGTGTGTGTGTGTGTGTGTGTGTGTGTGTGTGTGTGTGTGTGTGTGTGTGTGTGTGTGTGTGTTTTAAGTAGTGTATAGCTGTAATAAAAAGCCTTAAAAAGTCAAATTAGAATAAGAAAAAACCTAAAATAAAATAAAAAAAAGCCTAAAATAATTGAAAAAAAGCATAAATAATGAAAATACTTACTTTATTAATAGAAGTTACGTTTACACACACACACGGTAATAGCTGTGTGTGTGTGTGTGTGTGTGTGGAATCTCTCCTGGCCTGCCGTGTCCTGGAATTAAAAAAAAAAAAAAAAAAACGCACATAATTTGCAAAAAAACACGTGAAATTGATTAAAATGAAAAAAAAAAAAAAAAAAAAAAAAAAAAAAACGCACATAAAATAGAAGAAAATTGACTAAAATTGGTAAAATGCACAGACACACAGACACACTCCTATCTCCTCTCTCCTTCTATCTATCGTTCCCATCTTTTCACCACATCTTTATCAACCATTCTTCTCTACTTCCTCCAATTATCAGCCTTCTCTCTTCCTTCCTTCATCATAATATCATTGTATAAGAATATAAAGTATCCTCCACAACCTATGTTATACACAACTCTCCAATAATTTGTACCTTAGTGACTATACCTGTACAGTAAAATACATTTATTTTACTAAACTCAATCTCAGACTGAAAAAAAAAAAAAAAAAAAAAAAAAATTTTTTTTTTTTACTAAACTCAATCTCTGACTGAAAAAAAAAATATTTTTTTTTTTTACTAAACTCAATCTCTGACTGAAAAAAAAAAAAAAAAAAACTTAGTGAAGTTAACAAATACATTTCATTACATAAAAAAAAAAAAAAAAAAAAAAAAAAAAAAAAATCAAGCCTATGAGTATTAACGTTCAAAGTTAATTAACTACAAGGTAAATCAATATTGTAGACTACAAAACAATATTATACACCAATTAGAAAGTATACACAAATCATACAATAAATAATGCAAATTGTACAGTATTTAAATGTAAAATCTTATTTATATTGTACATAATTTCATTGCAAATTGTACAGTAAAATCTTATTTATACTGTACATAATTTCATTACAAATTGTACAGTAAAATCTTATTTATACTGTACATAATTTCATTACAAATTGTACAGTAAAATCTTATTTATACTGTACATAATTTCATTACAAATTGTACAGTAAAATCTTATTTATACTGTACATAATTTCATTACAAATTGTACAGTAAAATCTTATTTATACTGTACATAATTTCATTACAAATTGTACAGTAAAATCTTATTTATACTGTACATAATTTCATTACAAATTGTACAGTAAAATCTTATTTATACTGTACATAATTTCATTACAAATTGTACAGTAAAATCTTATTTATACTGTACATAATTTCATTACAAATTGTACAGTAAAATCTTATTTATACTGTACATAATTTCATTACAAATTGTACAGTAAAATCTTATTTATACTGTACATAATTTCATTACAAATTGTACAGTAAAATCTTATTTATACTGTACATAATTTCATTACAAATTGTACAGTAAAATCTTATTTATACTGTACATAATTTCATTACAAATTGTACAGTAAAATCTTATTTATACTGTACATAATTTCATTACAAATTGTACAGTAAAATCTTATTTATACTGTACATAATTTCATTACAAATTGTACAGTAAAATCTTATTTATACTGTACATAATTTCATTACAAATTGTACAGTAAAATCTTATTTATACTGTACATAATTTCATTACAAATTGTACAGTAAAATCTTATTTATACTGTACATAATTTCATTACAAATTGTACAGTAAAATCTTATTTATACTGTACATAATTTCATTACAAATTGTACAGTAAAATCTTATTTATACTGTACATAATTTCATTACAAATTGTACAGTAAAATCTTATTTATACTGTACATAATTTCATTACAAATTGTACAGTAAAATCTTATTTATACTGTACATAATTTCATTACAAATTGTACAGTAAAATCTTATTTATACTGTACATAATTTCATTACAAATTGTACAGTAAAATCTTATTTATACTGTACATAATTTCATTACAAATTGTACAGTAAAATCTTATTTATACTGTACATAATTTCATTACAAATTGTACAGTAAAATCTTATTTATACTGTACATAATTTCATTACAAATTGTACAGTAAAATCTTATTTATACTGTACATAATTTCATTACAAATTGTACAGTAAAATCTTATTTATACTGTACATAATTTCATTACAAATTGTACAGTAAAATCTTATTTATACTGTACATAATTTCATTACAAATTGTACAGTAAAATCTTATTTATACTGTACATAATTTCATTACAAATTGTACAGTAAAATCTTATTTATACTGTACATAATTTCATTACAAATTGTACAGTAAAATCTTATTTATACTGTACATAATTTCATTACAAATTGTACAGTAAAATCTTATTTATACTGTACATAATTTCATTACAAATTGTACAGTAAAATCTTATTTATACTGTACATAATTTCATTACAAATTGTACAGTAAAATCTTATTTATACTGTACATAATTTCATTACAAATTGTACAGTAAAATCTTATTTATACTGTACATAATTTCATTACAAATTGTACAGTAAAATCTTATTTATACTGTACATAATTTCATTACAAATTGTACAGTAAAATCTTATTTATACTGTACATAATTTCATTACAAATTGTACAGTAAAATCTTATTTATACTGTACATAATTTCATTACAAATTGTACAGTAAAATCTTATTTATACTGTACATAATTTCATTACAAATTGTACAGTAAAATCTTATTTATACTGTACATAATTTCATTACAAATTGTACAGTAAAATCTTATTTATACTGTACATAATTTCATTACAAATTGTACAGTAAAATCTTATTTATACTGTACATAATTTCATTACAAATTGTACAGTAAAATCTTATTTATACTGTACATAATTTCATTACAAATTGTACAGTAAAATCTTATTTATACTGTACATAATTTCATTACAAATTGTACAGTAAAATCTTATTTATACTGTACATAATTTCATTGCAAATTGTACAGTAAAATCTTATTTATACTGTACATAATTTCATTGCAAATTGTACAATACACTCTCCTCTTTTTTTATTACATTATAGGTTGGTGAAGGGTTGTGTCACATAAAGTGTATGCCTGTATGTGTGTATATATGTATGTATGTGTGTGTCGTCGTGGCTATCCCTCGTATACGAGAATGATGGCCTTCCTTCTTTTAATCCACCTTTCCATTATCATTTTATATAATTATATACACATGCATACACACATACAAATTACACACACATATACATACAGTGGACTCTCCAATCACGCGGTAGTTACGTTCCTGGAGACGTCGCGTTATTAAAAAACGCGTTATTTAAACTTAATTTCCCCATAGGAAACAATGGTAATAGTGGGGGTTGCGTTCCTGGACAATGCAAAAGTCTACCTTTTGGGGATTTTGTTACTCTAATGTATGAATAGTAGAGTCAAACTAAAGTATGTAGTTGGTGACTCAAACAACAAAAACCCACATTCTCGTTTTATTTATATTTGTAAAGTAACGGTACACTTTCCTTCACATTTAACACTCGTCACTCCAGTCTGCCTACTCACCCCGCTCTCCCTCCCCACCCCTCTCTCCCTCCCCACCCCGCTCTCCCTCCCCACCCCTCTCTCCCTCCCCACCCCGCTCTCCCTTCTCACTCTGTGTTTCCTCCACATCCCGCTCTCCTTCCTCACTCCGCTCTCCCTCCACACCCCACTCTCCCTCCACACCTCCTCGCTCTCTTTCCACACTCGTGTTACCTTCCTCTGACACCACATCTGTCTTCCTTATATTAAAGAATTGATCAAGTCGTGTCTGTTTGGTCAGAGAGCGGGCCTGAGCAGCTCACCCTGCTTCCCGCCAAAAGTAGTGTGGGTAAGCGGGTGAGCGTGGCCGCGTTAAATCCAACAAATAATGTTATTTAATCATATCCCCCCTATATATTATACCGCGTTGAATCAAAAACGCGTTACTCAAAACCGCGTTATTGGAGAGTCCACTGTATATACAAATATACACACACACACACACACACTCACTCTCTTTCTCTCTCTCATACACACACACACACACTCACTCTCTTTCTCTCTCTCATACACACACACACTCACTCTCTTTCTCTCTCTCATACACACACACACACACACTCTCTCTTTCTCTCTCTCATACACACACACACACACTCTCTCCCTCTCTTCTGGTACTGTTTCCTAGCATACACAAATATACACACACACACACACTCTCTCTCTTTCTCTCTCATACACACACACACACACACACACACACTTTCTTTCTCATACAAAATGGTAATTCTTTCCATAAATACCCTAATAATTAATTATCACTTACCTGTTGACATTTAAGTGAGTGTGTGTGTGTGTGTGTATTGTTGTTGTTGTTGTTTCATCTTGATCCACGTCACTGTAAACAAAACACACAATTACTCTTTCAAATAATAATAACAATAATAATAATAATAATAATAACAATAATAATAATAATAACAACAATAATAATAATAAAAAACCTGCTATACTTTGGACGAATCAAGGCTGTACTGTAATTATGTAATTATGAACTGTAATTATGTACTGTAATTATGTACTGTAATTATTGGTAATATCTCATGTATGTATAACTCTACTATTACCATATACATACATACATACATACACTCTGCTCTCTTTTTATGTGAATTTGAAATAGTGCGTATCATGAAAAAATTAAATAAATGCAATTTCCATGAACTGTTAAAATAACGTGAACCATTAGGCTCCATTTTCAAGTTAAAGTTAAATTATTTATTATGGAAATGTACAATTTACTTTATGCTAAATTCACTTTATACGACACAACCCTTAACCAACCTATACATACATACATACATATATACACACACACAGTACATACATATATACACACATACAGGCATACACTTTATGTGACACAACCCTTCACCAACCTATAATGTAATAAATAAATAAATAATGTAATAAAAAAAGAAGAGAGTGTATTTATATCACAACATCCCATAATGTAATAAATAAATAAATAAATAATAAATAAATAATAAATAAATAAATAATAAATAAATAAATAAATAAATAAATAATAAATAAATAAATAAATAATGTAATAAAAAAAGAAGAGAGTGTATTTATATCACAACATCCCATTATATATTGTACTGTATTTATTTATTTATTTATTATTTATTTATTTGTATAGACTTTGGAGAAGTTGGTATGTAGTAGGAGTGTGAGTGTGTGTGTGTGTGTGTGTGTGTGTGTGTGTGTAGGAGTGAGTGAGTGAGTGTGTGTGTGTGTGTGTGTGTGTGTGTGTGTGTGTGTGTGTGTGTGTAGGAGTGAGTGAGTGTGTGTGTGTAGGAGTGAGTGAGTGTGTAAGAGTGAGTGAGTGAGTGTGTGTGTGTGTGTAGGAGTGAGTGTGTGTGTGTGTGTGTTGACATT
>JAWZYT010001996.1:147500-164814 GCA_034508575.1 Petrolisthes manimaculis
GTGTTATTATTATTGTTATTATTATTATTAGTGTTGTTATTATTATTATTATTAGTGTTATTATTATTATTATTGTTATTATTATTTATTCAATATTTACCGAATAACCGTAATGTTTTCAATATTTACCAAAATAACGGTAATTCTTTCAATAATTACCGAACACATATATACATAATAATAATGTAGTATTTATTTATTACCAATTAGAAAATAGTATTACCAGATATAATTTGAATCTTGGGGGTTTTCGGCTGGGAAACTCGCAGTGTTACCACATCCGGCTATATGCCCCAGTCAATTTATGGTAGTTTACACTGGTTATATCCCTGTAGTCTGCCCAGGTTAGGTCACGGTAGTCTGCCCAGGTTAGGTCACGGTAATTTATACAGGTTATATCCCTGTAGTCTGCCCAGGTTAGGTCACGGTAGTTTGCCCAGGTTAGGTCACGGTAGTCTGCCCAGGTTAGGTCACGGTAGTTAGCTCAGGTTAGGTCCAGGTAGTTAGCCCAGGTTATATCCCTGTAGTCTGCCCAGGTTAGGTCCCGGTAATTTATACAGGTTAGGTCACGGTAGTCTGCCCAGGTTAGGTCCCTGTAGTCTGCCCAGGTTAAGTCCAGGTAGTTAGCCCAGGTTAGGTCCCGGTAATTTATACCGGTTAGGTCCCAGTAGTCTGCCCAGGTTAGGTCCCGGTATTTTGCCCAGGTTAGGTCCAGGTAGTCTGCCCGGTATTTTGCCCAAAATAGTGAATAATTATATAAAACATGTACAATATAGTGAATGGAGTACTTCTGTAGTTTTACCAATAATAATAATATTAATAATAGTAATAATAATAATAATAATAATAATAATAATAATAATAATAATAATAATAATAATAATAATAATAATAATAATATTAATAATAATAATATTAATATTAATAATATTAATAATAATAATAATAATAATAATAATAATAATAACAATAATAATAATACTTACCTTTCATAACCTCGTTAGCACCTGTTAAAATTACAATAGATTAGGTTTGCTTAATAATATTAATAATAATACTAATACATCATTAAGAGAGAGGGAGAGAGGGAGAGAGAGAGAGAGAGATAGAGGGAGAGGGAGAGGGAGAGGGAGATAGAGGGAGAGGGAGAGGGAGATAGAGAGAGAGGGAGAGGGAGATAGAGATAGAGAGAGAGAGATAGAGGGAGAGAGAGAGAGATAGAGAGACACACACACACACGAAACTTTTCATTACCTAATATCACTATTTTAACACATTTATCAACATTATTTATTGTTTACTGAATACTAAAGGTATTATTTATTATTTACTGAATGCTAAAGGTACTATAAATAATGTATAACTTACCAAAATGACGTAATAAGTTGGTTAATACACAGAGCATCTTCTTTCCCTCCATTAGGTTAGGTGGCAGTGTTGCCAGATCAGATGCATACAATGTTACCAGATCAGGGAGAGAGAGACACCCATACACACACGAAACTTATTATTATCTATTATTATTATTATTTTAACACATTTATCAACATTATTTATTGTTTACTATAAATAAATGTACTATAAATAATGTATAACTTACCAAAATGACGTAATAAATTGGTTAATACACAAAGTATTTAGTTCCCTCCATTTTTTCAATAGCAGAGTTGCCAGATCAGATGCATACAATGTTACCAGATCAGGATATTCTCTCTTCTCCCTATTTCCTTCGTTTATCAATTATATCTCTATAATAACGCGTTTTTGACCTGTTTTCACCTGTAAATTGGATTCTAACACATAAACTACAAACAATAAAGGTGAATAATTAAGAAATATAAGCATTAACTCCCTAAAAAGCTGTTAGGTTCAGGCATTACATATCCAACCCCTATATTGACTTGTTTTGACTAGAATAACGGCTTTTTGACCTGTTTTCACCTGTAATTTGGATTCTACATCATAAAATACACCTAATCTATATCATTGGAGCGTCACCAATGGGTTTAATTAAGAAATATGAGCAATAAACTAATTTGTGTGGTATATAAATATAACATCTGATTCCCAATTAATGTGGGGGTTGGTGGCCTAGTGGTTATGGTGCTGGAAAGTGAATGGATAGGCCACTGGGTCGTAGGTTCGAGGCTCCCCTGAAACCAAGAATAAAAAGATTTTAAATAGGTTAGGTTAGGTTAGGTTAGGTTAGGTTAGGTTAGGTTAGGTTAGGTTAGGTTAGGTTAGGTTAGGTTAGGTTAGGTTAGGTTAGGTTAGGTTAGGTTAGGTTAGGTTAGGTTAGGTTAGGTTAGGTTAGGTTAGGTTAGGTTAGGTTAGGTTAGGTTAGGTTAGGTTAGGTTAGGTTAGGTTAGGTTAGGTTAGGTTAGGTTAGGTTAGGTTAGGTTAGGTTAGGTTAGGTTAGGTTAGGTTAGGTTAGGTTAGGTTAGGTTAGGTTAGGTTAGGTTAGGTTAGGTTAGGTTAGGTTAGGTTAGGTTAGGTTAGGTTAGGTTAGGTTAGGTTAGGTTAGGTTAGGTTAGGTTAGGTTAGGTTAGGTTAGGTTAGGTTAGGTTAGGTTAGGTTAGGTTAGGTTAGGTTAGGTTAGGTTAGGTTAGGTTAGGTTAGGTTAGGTTAGGTTAGGTTAGGTTAGGTTAGGTTAGGTTAGGTTAGGTTAGGTTAGGTTAGGTTAGGTTAGGTTAGGTTAGGTTAGGTTAGGTTAGGTTAGGTTAGGTTAGGTTAGGTTAGGTTAGGTTAGGTTAGGTTAGGTTAGGTTAGGTTAGGTTAGGTTAGGTTAGGTTAGGTTAGGTTAGGTTAGGTTAGGTTAGGTTAGGTTAGGTTAGGTTAGGTTAGGTTAGGTTAGGTTAGGTTAGGTTAGGTTAGGTTAGGTTAGGTTAGGTTAGGTTAGGTTAGGTTAGGTTAGGTTAGGTTAGGTTAGGTTAGGTTAGGTTAGGTTAGGTTAGGTTAGGTTAGGTTAGGTTAGGTTAGGTTAGGTTAGGTTAGGTTAGGTTAGGTTAGGTTAGGTTAGGTTAGGTTAGGTTAGGTTAGGTTAGGTTAGGTTAGGTTAGGTTAGGTTAGGTTAGGTTAGGTTAGGTTAGGTTAGGTTAGGTTAGGTTAGGTTAGGTTAGGTTAGGTTAGGTTAGGTTAGGTTAGGTTAGGTTAGGTTAGGTTAGGTTAGGTTAGGTTAGGTTAGGTTAGGTTAGGTTAGGTTAGGTTAGGTTAGGTTAGGTTAGGTTAGGTTAGGTTAGGTTAGGTTAGGTTAGGTTAGGTTAGGTTAGGTTAGGTTAGGTTAGGTTAGGTTAGGTTAGGTTAGGTTAGGTTAGGTTAGGTTAGGTTAGGTTAGGTTAGGTTAGGTTAGGTTAGGTTAGGTTAGGTTAGGTTAGGTTAGGTTAGGTTAGGTTAGGTTAGGTTAGGTTAGGTTAGGTTAGGTTAGGTTAGGTTAGGTTAGGTTAGGTTAGGTTAGGTTAGGTTAGGTTAGGTTAGGTTAGGTTAGGTTAGGTTAGGTTAGGTTAGGTTAGGTTAGGTTAGGTTAGGTTAGGTTAGGTTAGGTTAGGTTAGGTTAGGTTAGGTTAGGTTAGGTTAGGTTAGGTTAGGTTAGGTTAGGTTAGGTTAGGTTAGGTTAGGTTAGGTTAGGTTAGGTTAGGTTAGGTTAGGTTAGGTTAGGTTAGGTTAGGTTAGGTTAGGTTAGGTTAGGTTAGGTTAGGTTAGGTTAGGTTAGGTTAGGTTAGGTTAGGTTAGGTTAGGTTAGGTTAGGTTAGGTTAGGTTAGGTTAGGTTAGGTTAGGTTAGGTTAGGTTAGGTTAGGTTAGGTTAGGTTAGGTTAGGTTAGGTTAGGTTAGGTTAGGTTAGGTTAGGTTAGGTTAGGTTAGGTTAGGTTAGGTTAGGTTAGGTTAGGTTAGGTTAGGTTAGGTTAGGTTAGGTTAGGTTAGGTTAGGTTAGGTTAGGTTAGGTTAGGTTAGGTTAGGTTAGGTTAGGTTAGGTTAGGTTAGGTTAGGTTAGGTTAGGTTAGGTTAGGTTAGGTTAGGTTAGGTTAGGTTAGGTTAGGTTAGGTTAGGTTAGGTTAGGTTAGGTTAGGTTAGGTTAGGTTAGGTTAGGTTAGGTTAGGTTAGGTTAGGTTAGGTTAGGTTAGGTTAGGTTAGGTTAGGTTAGGTTAGGTTAGGTTAGGTTAGGTTAGGTTAGGTTAGGTTAGGTTAGGTTAGGTTAGGTTAGGTTAGGTTAGGTTAGGTTAGGTTAGGTTAGGTTAGGTTAGGTTAGGTTAGGTTAGGTTAGGTTAGGTTAGGTTAGGTTAGGTTAGGTTAGGTTAGGTTAGGTTAGGTTAGGTTAGGTTAGGTTAGGTTAGGTTAGGTTAGGTTAGGTTAGGTTAGGTTAGGTTAGGTTAGGTTAGGTTAGGTTAGGTTAGGTTAGGTTAGGTTAGGTTAGGTTAGGTTAGGTTAGGTTAGGTTAGGTTAGGTTAGGTTAGGTTAGGTTAGGTTAGGTTAGGTTAGGTTAGGTTAGGTTAGGTTAGGTTAGGTTAGGTTAGGTTAGGTTAGGTTAGGTTAGGTTAGGTTAGGTTAGGTTAGGTTAGGTTAGGTTAGGTTAGGTTAGGTTAGGTTAGGTTAGGTTAGGTTAGGTTAGGTTAGGTTAGGTTAGGTTAGGTTAGGTTAGGTTAGGTTAGGTTAGGTTAGGTTAGGTTAGGTTAGGTTAGGTTAGGTTAGGTTAGGTTAGGTTAGGTTAGGTTAGGTTAGGTTAGGTTAGGTTAGGTTAGGTTAGGTTAGGTTAGGTTAGGTTAGGTTAGGTTAGGTTAGGTTAGGTTAGGTTAGGTTAGGTTAGGTTAGGTTAGGTTAGGTTAGGTTAGGTTAGGTTAGGTTAGGTTAGGTTAGGTTAGGTTAGGTTAGGTTAGGTTAGGTTAGGTTAGGTTAGGTTAGGTTAGGTTAGGTTAGGTTAGGTTAGGTTAGGTTAGGTTAGGTTAGGTTAGGTTAGGTTAGGTTAGGTTAGGTTAGGTTAGGTTAGGTTAGGTTAGGTTAGGTTAGGTTAGGTTAGGTTAGGTTAGGTTAGGTTAGGTTAGGTTAGGTTAGGTTAGGTTAGGTTAGGTTAGGTTAGGTTAGGTTAGGTTAGGTTAGGTTAGGTTAGGTTAGGTTAGGTTAGGTTAGGTTAGGTTAGGTTAGGTTAGGTTAGGTTAGGTTAGGTTAGGTTAGGTTAGGTTAGGTTAGGTTAGGTTAGGTTAGGTTAGGTTAGGTTAGGTTAGGTTAGGTTAGGTTAGGTTAGGTTAGGTTAGGTTAGGTTAGGTTAGGTTAGGTTAGGTTAGGTTAGGTTAGGTTAGGTTAGGTTAGGTTAGGTTAGGTTAGGTTAGGTTAGGTTAGGTTAGGTTAGGTTAGGTTAGGTTAGGTTAGGTTAGGTTAGGTTAGGTTAGGTTAGGTTAGGTTAGGTTAGGTTAGGTTAGGTTAGGTTAGGTTAGGTTAGGTTAGGTTAGGTTAGGTTAGGTTAGGTTAGGTTAGGTTAGGTTAGGTTAGGTTAGGTTAGGTTAGGTTAGGTTAGGTTAGGTTAGGTTAGGTTAGGTTAGGTTAGGTTAGGTTAGGTTAGGTTAGGTTAGGTTAGGTTAGGTTAGGTTAGGTTAGGTTAGGTTAGGTTAGGTTAGGTTAGGTTAGGTTAGGTTAGGTTAGGTTAGGTTAGGTTAGGTTAGGTTAGGTTAGGTTAGGTTAGGTTAGGTTAGGTTAGGTTAGGTTAGGTTAGGTTAGGTTAGGTTAGGTTAGGTTAGGTTAGGTTAGGTTAGGTTAGGTTAGGTTAGGTTAGGTTAGGTTAGGTTAGGTTAGGTTAGGTTAGGTTAGGTTAGGTTAGGTTAGGTTAGGTTAGGTTAGGTTAGGTTAGGTTAGGTTAGGTTAGGTTAGGTTAGGTTAGGTTAGGTTAGGTTAGGTTAGGTTAGGTTAGGTTAGGTTAGGTTAGGTTAGGTTAGGTTAGGTTAGGTTAGGTTAGGTTAGGTTAGGTTAGGTTAGGTTAGGTTAGGTTAGGTTAGGTTAGGTTAGGTTAGGTTAGGTTAGGTTAGGTTAGGTTAGGTTAGGTTAGGTTAGGTTAGGTTAGGTTAGGTTAGGTTAGGTTAGGTTAGGTTAGGTTAGGTTAGGTTAGGTTAGGTTAGGTTAGGTTAGGTTAGGTTAGGTTAGGTTAGGTTAGGTTAGGTTAGGTTAGGTTAGGTTAGGTTAGGTTAGGTTAGGTTAGGTTAGGTTAGGTTAGGTTAGGTTAGGTTAGGTTAGGTTAGGTTAGGTTAGGTTAGGTTAGGTTAGGTTAGGTTAGGTTAGGTTAGGTTAGGTTAGGTTAGGTTAGGTTAGGTTAGGTTAGGTTAGGTTAGGTTAGGTTAGGTTAGGTTAGGTTAGGTTAGGTTAGGTTAGGTTAGGTTAGGTTAGGTTAGGTTAGGTTAGGTTAGGTTAGGTTAGGTTAGGTTAGGTTAGGTTAGGTTAGGTTAGGTTAGGTTAGGTTAGGTTAGGTTAGGTTAGGTTAGGTTAGGTTAGGTTAGGTTAGGTTAGGTTAGGTTAGGTTAGGTTAGGTTAGGTTAGGTTAGGTTAGGTTAGGTTAGGTTAGGTTAGGTTAGGTTAGGTTAGGTTAGGTTAGGTTAGGTTAGGTTAGGTTAGGTTAGGTTAGGTTAGGTTAGGTTAGGTTAGGTTAGGTTAGGTTAGGTTAGGTTAGGTTAGGTTAGGTTAGGTTAGGTTAGGTTAGGTTAGGTTAGGTTAGGTTAGGTTAGGTTAGGTTAGGTTAGGTTAGGTTAGGTTAGGTTAGGTTAGGTTAGGTTAGGTTAGGTTAGGTTAGGTTAGGTTAGGTTAGGTTAGGTTAGGTTAGGTTAGGTTAGGTTAGGTTAGGTTAGGTTAGGTTAGGTTAGGTTAGGTTAGGTTAGGTTAGGTTAGGTTAGGTTAGGTTAGGTTAGGTTAGGTTAGGTTAGGTTAGGTTAGGTTAGGTTAGGTTAGGTTAGGTTAGGTTAGGTTAGGTTAGGTTAGGTTAGGTTAGGTTAGGTTAGGTTAGGTTAGGTTAGGTTAGGTTAGGTTAGGTTAGGTTAGGTTAGGTTAGGTTAGGTTAGGTTAGGTTAGGTTAGGTTAGGTTAGGTTAGGTTAGGTTAGGTTAGGTTAGGTTAGGTTAGGTTAGGTTAGGTTAGGTTAGGTTAGGTTAGGTTAGGTTAGGTTAGGTTAGGTTAGGTTAGGTTAGGTTAGGTTAGGTTAGGTTAGGTTAGGTTAGGTTAGGTTAGGTTAGGTTAGGTTAGGTTAGGTTAGGTTAGGTTAGGTTAGGTTAGGTTAGGTTAGGTTAGGTTAGGTTAGGTTAGGTTAGGTTAGGTTAGGTTAGGTTAGGTTAGGTTAGGTTAGGTTAGGTTAGGTTAGGTTAGGTTAGGTTAGGTTAGGTTAGGTTAGGTTAGGTTAGGTTAGGTTAGGTTAGGTTAGGTTAGGTTAGGTTAGGTTAGGTTAGGTTAGGTTAGGTTAGGTTAGGTTAGGTTAGGTTAGGTTAGGTTAGGTTAGGTTAGGTTAGGTTAGGTTAGGTTAGGTTAGGTTAGGTTAGGTTAGGTTAGGTTAGGTTAGGTTAGGTTAGGTTAGGTTAGGTTAGGTTAGGTTAGGTTAGGTTAGGTTAGGTTAGGTTAGGTTAGGTTAGGTTAGGTTAGGTTAGGTTAGGTTAGGTTAGGTTAGGTTAGGTTAGGTTAGGTTAGGTTAGGTTAGGTTAGGTTAGGTTAGGTTAGGTTAGGTTAGGTTAGGTTAGGTTAGGTTAGGTTAGGTTAGGTTAGGTTAGGTTAGGTTAGGTTAGGTTAGGTTAGGTTAGGTTAGGTTAGGTTAGGTTAGGTTAGGTTAGGTTAGGTTAGGTTAGGTTAGGTTAGGTTAGGTTAGGTTAGGTTAGGTTAGGTTAGGTTAGGTTAGGTTAGGTTAGGTTAGGTTAGGTTAGGTTAGGTTAGGTTAGGTTAGGTTAGGTTAGGTTAGGTTAGGTTAGGTTAGGTTAGGTTAGGTTAGGTTAGGTTAGGTTAGGTTAGGTTAGGTTAGGTTAGGTTAGGTTAGGTTAGGTTAGGTTAGGTTAGGTTAGGTTAGGTTAGGTTAGGTTAGGTTAGGTTAGGTTAGGTTAGGTTAGGTTAGGTTAGGTTAGGTTAGGTTAGGTTAGGTTAGGTTAGGTTAGGTTAGGTTAGGTTAGGTTAGGTTAGGTTAGGTTAGGTTAGGTTAGGTTAGGTTAGGTTAGGTTAGGTTAGGTTAGGTTAGGTTAGGTTAGGTTAGGTTAGGTTAGGTTAGGTTAGGTTAGGTTAGGTTAGGTTAGGTTAGGTTAGGTTAGGTTAGGTTAGGTTAGGTTAGGTTAGGTTAGGTTAGGTTAGGTTAGGTTAGGTTAGGTTAGGTTAGGTTAGGTTAGGTTAGGTTAGGTTAGGTTAGGTTAGGTTAGGTTAGGTTAGGTTAGGTTAGGTTAGGTTAGGTTAGGTTAGGTTAGGTTAGGTTAGGTTAGGTTAGGTTAGGTTAGGTTAGGTTAGGTTAGGTTAGGTTAGGTTAGGTTAGGTTAGGTTAGGTTAGGTTAGGTTAGGTTAGGTTAGGTTAGGTTAGGTTAGGTTAGGTTAGGTTAGGTTAGGTTAGGTTAGGTTAGGTTAGGTTAGGTTAGGTTAGGTTAGGTTAGGTTAGGTTAGGTTAGGTTAGGTTAGGTTAGGTTAGGTTAGGTTAGGTTAGGTTAGGTTAGGTTAGGTTAGGTTAGGTTAGGTTAGGTTAGGTTAGGTTAGGTTAGGTTAGGTTAGGTTAGGTTAGGTTAGGTTAGGTTAGGTTAGGTTAGGTTAGGTTAGGTTAGGTTAGGTTAGGTTAGGTTAGGTTAGGTTAGGTTAGGTTAGGTTAGGTTAGGTTAGGTTAGGTTAGGTTAGGTTAGGTTAGGTTAGGTTAGGTTAGGTTAGGTTAGGTTAGGTTAGGTTAGGTTAGGTTAGGTTAGGTTAGGTTAGGTTAGGTTAGGTTAGGTTAGGTTAGGTTAGGTTAGGTTAGGTTAGGTTAGGTTAGGTTAGGTTAGGTTAGGTTAGGTTAGGTTAGGTTAGGTTAGGTTAGGTTAGGTTAGGTTAGGTTAGGTTAGGTTAGGTTAGGTTAGGTTAGGTTAGGTTAGGTTAGGTTAGGTTAGGTTAGGTTAGGTTAGGTTAGGTTAGGTTAGGTTAGGTTAGGTTAGGTTAGGTTAGGTTAGGTTAGGTTAGGTTAGGTTAGGTTAGGTTAGGTTAGGTTAGGTTAGGTTAGGTTAGGTTAGGTTAGGTTAGGTTAGGTTAGGTTAGGTTAGGTTAGGTTAGGTTAGGTTAGGTTAGGTTAGGTTAGGTTAGGTTAGGTTAGGTTAGGTTAGGTTAGGTTAGGTTAGGTTAGGTTAGGTTAGGTTAGGTTAGGTTAGGTTAGGTTAGGTTAGGTTAGGTTAGGTTAGGTTAGGTTAGGTTAGGTTAGGTTAGGTTAGGTTAGGTTAGGTTAGGTTAGGTTAGGTTAGGTTAGGTTAGGTTAGGTTAGGTTAGGTTAGGTTAGGTTAGGTTAGGTTAGGTTAGGTTAGGTTAGGTTAGGTTAGGTTAGGTTAGGTTAGGTTAGGTTAGGTTAGGTTAGGTTAGGTTAGGTTAGGTTAGGTTAGGTTAGGTTAGGTTAGGTTAGGTTAGGTTAGGTTAGGTTAGGTTAGGTTAGGTTAGGTTAGGTTAGGTTAGGTTAGGTTAGGTTAGGTTAGGTTAGGTTAGGTTAGGTTAGGTTAGGTTAGGTTAGGTTAGGTTAGGTTAGGTTAGGTTAGGTTAGGTTAGGTTAGGTTAGGTTAGGTTAGGTTAGGTTAGGTTAGGTTAGGTTAGGTTAGGTTAGGTTAGGTTAGGTTAGGTTAGGTTAGGTTAGGTTAGGTTAGGTTAGGTTAGGTTAGGTTAGGTTAGGTTAGGTTAGGTTAGGTTAGGTTAGGTTAGGTTAGGTTAGGTTAGGTTAGGTTAGGTTAGGTTAGGTTAGGTTAGGTTAGGTTAGGTTAGGTTAGGTTAGGTTAGGTTAGGTTAGGTTAGGTTAGGTTAGGTTAGGTTAGGTTAGGTTAGGTTAGGTTAGGTTAGGTTAGGTTAGGTTAGGTTAGGTTAGGTTAGGTTAGGTTAGGTTAGGTTAGGTTAGGTTAGGTTAGGTTAGGTTAGGTTAGGTTAGGTTAGGTTAGGTTAGGTTAGGTTAGGTTAGGTTAGGTTAGGTTAGGTTAGGTTAGGTTAGGTTAGGTTAGGTTAGGTTAGGTTAGGTTAGGTTAGGTTAGGTTAGGTTAGGTTAGGTTAGGTTAGGTTAGGTTAGGTTAGGTTAGGTTAGGTTAGGTTAGGTTAGGTTAGGTTAGGTTAGGTTAGGTTAGGTTAGGTTAGGTTAGGTTAGGTTAGGTTAGGTTAGGTTAGGTTAGGTTAGGTTAGGTTAGGTTAGGTTAGGTTAGGTTAGGTTAGGTTAGGTTAGGTTAGGTTAGGTTAGGTTAGGTTAGGTTAGGTTAGGTTAGGTTAGGTTAGGTTAGGTTAGGTTAGGTTAGGTTAGGTTAGGTTAGGTTAGGTTAGGTTAGGTTAGGTTAGGTTAGGTTAGGTTAGGTTAGGTTAGGTTAGGTTAGGTTAGGTTAGGTTAGGTTAGGTTAGGTTAGGTTAGGTTAGGTTAGGTTAGGTTAGGTTAGGTTAGGTTAGGTTAGGTTAGGTTAGGTTAGGTTAGGTTAGGTTAGGTTAGGTTAGGTTAGGTTAGGTTAGGTTAGGTTAGGTTAGGTTAGGTTAGGTTAGGTTAGGTTAGGTTAGGTTAGGTTAGGTTAGGTTAGGTTAGGTTAGGTTAGGTTAGGTTAGGTTAGGTTAGGTTAGGTTAGGTTAGGTTAGGTTAGGTTAGGTTAGGTTAGGTTAGGTTAGGTTAGGTTAGGTTAGGTTAGGTTAGGTTAGGTTAGGTTAGGTTAGGTTAGGTTAGGTTAGGTTAGGTTAGGTTAGGTTAGGTTAGGTTAGGTTAGGTTAGGTTAGGTTAGGTTAGGTTAGGTTAGGTTAGGTTAGGTTAGGTTAGGTTAGGTTAGGTTAGGTTAGGTTAGGTTAGGTTAGGTTAGGTTAGGTTAGGTTAGGTTAGGTTAGGTTAGGTTAGGTTAGGTTAGGTTAGGTTAGGTTAGGTTAGGTTAGGTTAGGTTAGGTTAGGTTAGGTTAGGTTAGGTTAGGTTAGGTTAGGTTAGGTTAGGTTAGGTTAGGTTAGGTTAGGTTAGGTTAGGTTAGGTTAGGTTAGGTTAGGTTAGGTTAGGTTAGGTTAGGTTAGGTTAGGTTAGGTTAGGTTAGGTTAGGTTAGGTTAGGTTAGGTTAGGTTAGGTTAGGTTAGGTTAGGTTAGGTTAGGTTAGGTTAGGTTAGGTTAGGTTAGGTTAGGTTAGGTTAGGTTAGGTTAGGTTAGGTTAGGTTAGGTTAGGTTAGGTTAGGTTAGGTTAGGTTAGGTTAGGTTAGGTTAGGTTAGGTTAGGTTAGGTTAGGTTAGGTTAGGTTAGGTTAGGTTAGGTTAGGTTAGGTTAGGTTAGGTTAGGTTAGGTTAGGTTAGGTTAGGTTAGGTTAGGTTAGGTTAGGTTAGGTTAGGTTAGGTTAGGTTAGGTTAGGTTAGGTTAGGTTAGGTTAGGTTAGGTTAGGTTAGGTTAGGTTAGGTTAGGTTAGGTTAGGTTAGGTTAGGTTAGGTTAGGTTAGGTTAGGTTAGGTTAGGTTAGGTTAGGTTAGGTTAGGTTAGGTTAGGTTAGGTTAGGTTAGGTTAGGTTAGGTTAGGTTAGGTTAGGTTAGGTTAGGTTAGGTTAGGTTAGGTTAGGTTAGGTTAGGTTAGGTTAGGTTAGGTTAGGTTAGGTTAGGTTAGGTTAGGTTAGGTTAGGTTAGGTTAGGTTAGGTTAGGTTAGGTTAGGTTAGGTTAGGTTAGGTTAGGTTAGGTTAGGTTAGGTTAGGTTAGGTTAGGTTAGGTTAGGTTAGGTTAGGTTAGGTTAGGTTAGGTTAGGTTAGGTTAGGTTAGGTTAGGTTAGGTTAGGTTAGGTTAGGTTAGGTTAGGTTAGGTTAGGTTAGGTTAGGTTAGGTTAGGTTAGGTTAGGTTAGGTTAGGTTAGGTTAGGTTAGGTTAGGTTAGGTTAGGTTAGGTTAGGTTAGGTTAGGTTAGGTTAGGTTAGGTTAGGTTAGGTTAGGTTAGGTTAGGTTAGGTTAGGTTAGGTTAGGTTAGGTTAGGTTAGGTTAGGTTAGGTTAGGTTAGGTTAGGTTAGGTTAGGTTAGGTTAGGTTAGGTTAGGTTAGGTTAGGTTAGGTTAGGTTAGGTTAGGTTAGGTTAGGTTAGGTTAGGTTAGGTTAGGTTAGGTTAGGTTAGGTTAGGTTAGGTTAGGTTAGGTTAGGTTAGGTTAGGTTAGGTTAGGTTAGGTTAGGTTAGGTTAGGTTAGGTTAGGTTAGGTTAGGTTAGGTTAGGTTAGGTTAGGTTAGGTTAGGTTAGGTTAGGTTAGGTTAGGTTAGGTTAGGTTAGGTTAGGTTAGGTTAGGTTAGGTTAGGTTAGGTTAGGTTAGGTTAGGTTAGGTTAGGTTAGGTTAGGTTAGGTTAGGTTAGGTTAGGTTAGGTTAGGTTAGGTTAGGTTAGGTTAGGTTAGGTTAGGTTAGGTTAGGTTAGGTTAGGTTAGGTTAGGTTAGGTTAGGTTAGGTTAGGTTAGGTTAGGTTAGGTTAGGTTAGGTTAGGTTAGGTTAGGTTAGGTTAGGTTAGGTTAGGTTAGGTTAGGTTAGGTTAGGTTAGGTTAGGTTAGGTTAGGTTAGGTTAGGTTAGGTTAGGTTAGGTTAGGTTAGGTTAGGTTAGGTTAGGTTAGGTTAGGTTAGGTTAGGTTAGGTTAGGTTAGGTTAGGTTAGGTTAGGTTAGGTTAGGTTAGGTTAGGTTAGGTTAGGTTAGGTTAGGTTAGGTTAGGTTAGGTTAGGTTAGGTTAGGTTAGGTTAGGTTAGGTTAGGTTAGGTTAGGTTAGGTTAGGTTAGGTTAGGTTAGGTTAGGTTAGGTTAGGTTAGGTTAGGTTAGGTTAGGTTAGGTTAGGTTAGGTTAGGTTAGGTTAGGTTAGGTTAGGTTAGGTTAGGTTAGGTTAGGTTAGGTTAGGTTAGGTTAGGTTAGGTTAGGTTAGGTTAGGTTAGGTTAGGTTAGGTTAGGTTAGGTTAGGTTAGGTTAGGTTAGGTTAGGTTAGGTTAGGTTAGGTTAGGTTAGGTTAGGTTAGGTTAGGTTAGGTTAGGTTAGGTTAGGTTAGGTTAGGTTAGGTTAGGTTAGGTTAGGTTAGGTTAGGTTAGGTTAGGTTAGGTTAGGTTAGGTTAGGTTAGGTTAGGTTAGGTTAGGTTAGGTTAGGTTAGGTTAGGTTAGGTTAGGTTAGGTTAGGTTAGGTTAGGTTAGGTTAGGTTAGGTTAGGTTAGGTTAGGTTAGGTTAGGTTAGGTTAGGTTAGGTTAGGTTAGGTTAGGTTAGGTTAGGTTAGGTTAGGTTAGGTTAGGTTAGGTTAGGTTAGGTTAGGTTAGGTTAGGTTAGGTTAGGTTAGGTTAGGTTAGGTTAGGTTAGGTTAGGTTAGGTTAGGTTAGGTTAGGTTAGGTTAGGTTAGGTTAGGTTAGGTTAGGTTAGGTTAGGTTAGGTTAGGTTAGGTTAGGTTAGGTTAGGTTAGGTTAGGTTAGGTTAGGTTAGGTTAGGTTAGGTTAGGTTAGGTTAGGTTAGGTTAGGTTAGGTTAGGTTAGGTTAGGTTAGGTTAGGTTAGGTTAGGTTAGGTTAGGTTAGGTTAGGTTAGGTTAGGTTAGGTTAGGTTAGGTTAGGTTAGGTTAGGTTAGGTTAGGTTAGGTTAGGTTAGGTTAGGTTAGGTTAGGTTAGGTTAGGTTAGGTTAGGTTAGGTTAGGTTAGGTTAGGTTAGGTTAGGTTAGGTTAGGTTAGGTTAGGTTAGGTTAGGTTAGGTTAGGTTAGGTTAGGTTAGGTTAGGTTAGGTTAGGTTAGGTTAGGTTAGGTTAGGTTAGGTTAGGTTAGGTTAGGTTAGGTTAGGTTAGGTTAGGTTAGGTTAGGTTAGGTTAGGTTAGGTTAGGTTAGGTTAGGTTAGGTTAGGTTAGGTTAGGTTAGGTTAGGTTAGGTTAGGTTAGGTTAGGTTAGGTTAGGTTAGGTTAGGTTAGGTTAGGTTAGGTTAGGTTAGGTTAGGTTAGGTTAGGTTAGGTTAGGTTAGGTTAGGTTAGGTTAGGTTAGGTTAGGTTAGGTTAGGTTAGGTTAGGTTAGGTTAGGTTAGGTTAGGTTAGGTTAGGTTAGGTTAGGTTAGGTTAGGTTAGGTTAGGTTAGGTTAGGTTAGGTTAGGTTAGGTTAGGTTAGGTTAGGTTAGGTTAGGTTAGGTTAGGTTAGGTTAGGTTAGGTTAGGTTAGGTTAGGTTAGGTTAGGTTAGGTTAGGTTAGGTTAGGTTAGGTTAGGTTAGGTTAGGTTAGGTTAGGTTAGGTTAGGTTAGGTTAGGTTAGGTTAGGTTAGGTTAGGTTAGGTTAGGTTAGGTTAGGTTAGGTTAGGTTAGGTTAGGTTAGGTTAGGTTAGGTTAGGTTAGGTTAGGTTAGGTTAGGTTAGGTTAGGTTAGGTTAGGTTAGGTTAGGTTAGGTTAGGTTAGGTTAGGTTAGGTTAGGTTAGGTTAGGTTAGGTTAGGTTAGGTTAGGTTAGGTTAGGTTAGGTTAGGTTAGGTTAGGTTAGGTTAGGTTAGGTTAGGTTAGGTTAGGTTAGGTTAGGTTAGGTTAGGTTAGGTTAGGTTAGGTTAGGTTAGGTTAGGTTAGGTTAGGTTAGGTTAGGTTAGGTTAGGTTAGGTTAGGTTAGGTTAGGTTAGGTTAGGTTAGGTTAGGTTAGGTTAGGTTAGGTTAGGTTAGGTTAGGTTAGGTTAGGTTAGGTTAGGTTAGGTTAGGTTAGGTTAGGTTAGGTTAGGTTAGGTTAGGTTAGGTTAGGTTAGGTTAGGTTAGGTTAGGTTAGGTTAGGTTAGGTTAGGTTAGGTTAGGTTAGGTTAGGTTAGGTTAGGTTAGGTTAGGTTAGGTTAGGTTAGGTTAGGTTAGGTTAGGTTAGGTTAGGTTAGGTTAGGTTAGGTTAGGTTAGGTTAGGTTAGGTTAGGTTAGGTTAGGTTAGGTTAGGTTAGGTTAGGTTAGGTTAGGTTAGGTTAGGTTAGGTTAGGTTAGGTTAGGTTAGGTTAGGTTAGGTTAGGTTAGGTTAGGTTAGGTTAGGTTAGGTTAGGTTAGGTTAGGTTAGGTTAGGTTAGGTTAGGTTAGGTTAGGTTAGGTTAGGTTAGGTTAGGTTAGGTTAGGTTAGGTTAGGTTAGGTTAGGTTAGGTTAGGTTAGGTTAGGTTAGGTTAGGTTAGGTTAGGTTAGGTTAGGTTAGGTTAGGTTAGGTTAGGTTAGGTTAGGTTAGGTTAGGTTAGGTTAGGTTAGGTTAGGTTAGGTTAGGTTAGGTTAGGTTAGGTTAGGTTAGGTTAGGTTAGGTTAGGTTAGGTTAGGTTAGGTTAGGTTAGGTTAGGTTAGGTTAGGTTAGGTTAGGTTAGGTTAGGTTAGGTTAGGTTAGGTTAGGTTAGGTTAGGTTAGGTTAGGTTAGGTTAGGTTAGGTTAGGTTAGGTTAGGTTAGGTTAGGTTAGGTTAGGTTAGGTTAGGTTAGGTTAGGTTAGGTTAGGTTAGGTTAGGTTAGGTTAGGTTAGGTTAGGTTAGGTTAGGTTAGGTTAGGTTAGGTTAGGTTAGGTTAGGTTAGGTTAGGTTAGGTTAGGTTAGGTTAGGTTAGGTTAGGTTAGGTTAGGTTAGGTTAGGTTAGGTTAGGTTAGGTTAGGTTAGGTTAGGTTAGGTTAGGTTAGGTTAGGTTAGGTTAGGTTAGGTTAGGTTAGGTTAGGTTAGGTTAGGTTAGGTTAGGTTAGGTTAGGTTAGGTTAGGTTAGGTTAGGTTAGGTTAGGTTAGGTTAGGTTAGGTTAGGTTAGGTTAGGTTAGGTTAGGTTAGGTTAGGTTAGGTTAGGTTAGGTTAGGTTAGGTTAGGTTAGGTTAGGTTAGGTTAGGTTAGGTTAGGTTAGGTTAGGTTAGGTTAGGTTAGGTTAGGTTAGGTTAGGTTAGGTTAGGTTAGGTTAGGTTAGGTTAGGTTAGGTTAGGTTAGGTTAGGTTAGGTTAGGTTAGGTTAGGTTAGGTTAGGTTAGGTTAGGTTAGGTTAGGTTAGGTTAGGTTAGGTTAGGTTAGGTTAGGTTAGGTTAGGTTAGGTTAGGTTAGGTTAGGTTAGGTTAGGTTAGGTTAGGTTAGGTTAGGTTAGGTTAGGTTAGGTTAGGTTAGGTTAGGTTAGGTTAGGTTAGGTTAGGTTAGGTTAGGTTAGGTTAGGTTAGGTTAGGTTAGGTTAGGTTAGGTTAGGTTAGGTTAGGTTAGGTTAGGTTAGGTTAGGTTAGGTTAGGTTAGGTTAGGTTAGGTTAGGTTAGGTTAGGTTAGGTTAGGTTAGGTTAGGTTAGGTTAGGTTAGGTTAGGTTAGGTTAGGTTAGGTTAGGTTAGGTTAGGTTAGGTTAGGTTAGGTTAGGTTAGGTTAGGTTAGGTTAGGTTAGGTTAGGTTAGGTTAGGTTAGGTTAGGTTAGGTTAGGTTAGGTTAGGTTAGGTTAGGTTAGGTTAGGTTAGGTTAGGTTAGGTTAGGTTAGGTTAGGTTAGGTTAGGTTAGGTTAGGTTAGGTTAGGTTAGGTTAGGTTAGGTTAGGTTAGGTTAGGTTAGGTTAGGTTAGGTTAGGTTAGGTTAGGTTAGGTTAGGTTAGGTTAGGTTAGGTTAGGTTAGGTTAGGTTAGGTTAGGTTAGGTTAGGTTAGGTTAGGTTAGGTTAGGTTAGGTTAGGTTAGGTTAGGTTAGGTTAGGTTAGGTTAGGTTAGGTTAGGTTAGGTTAGGTTAGGTTAGGTTAGGTTAGGTTAGGTTAGGTTAGGTTAGGTTAGGTTAGGTTAGGTTAGGTTAGGTTAGGTTAGGTTAGGTTGGTTAGGTTAGGTTAGGTTAGGTTAGGTTAGGTTAGGTTAGGTTAGGTTAGGTTAGAGTTAGGTTAGGTTAGGTTAGGTTAGGTTAGGTTAGGTTAGGTTAGGTTAGGTTAGGTTAGGTTAGGTTAGGTTAGGTTAGGTTAGGTTAGGTTAGGTTAGGTTAGGTTAGGTTAGGTTAGGTTAGGTTAGGTTAGGTTAGGTTAGGTTAGGTTAGGTTAGGTTAGGTTAGGTTAGGTTAGGTTAGGTTAGGTTAGGTTAGGTTAGGTTAGGTTAGGTTAGGTTAGGTTAGGTTAGGTTAGGTTAGGTTAGGTTAGGTTAGGTTAGGTTAGGTTAGGTTAGGTTAGGTTAGGTTAGGTTAGGTTAGGTTAGGTTAGGTTAGGTTAGGTTAGGTTAGGTTAGGTTAGGTTAGGTTAGGTTAGGTTAGGTTAGGTTAGGTTAGGTTAGGTTAGGTTAGGTTAGGTTAGGTTAGGTTAGGTTAGGTTAGGTTAGGTTAG
>JAWZYT010001997.1:0-32500 GCA_034508575.1 Petrolisthes manimaculis
GTAGGTGCAAGAAGTGAGGCTTATAGTTGGGACTGAGGTGTAAGGGTTAGTGAGGTTGAGATGAAGTGAAGTGTGACTGGATGAGGTGAAGTGAGATAAGATAAAGGGAAATGAAGTTTGAATGAGATGAAATGAGATGGGATTGATGATAAAGCGAGATGATGTGATGAAGTGAGATGAAGTGGTGAAGTGAGATGAGGTGATGAAGTGAGATGAGGTGATGAAATGAGATGGGATGATAAAGCGAGATGAGGTGATGAAGTGAGATGAGGTGATGAAGTGAGATGAGGTAATGAAGTGAGATGAGATGATGAAATTAGATGAGGTGATGAAGTGAGATGAGGTGGTGAAGTGAAATGAGGTGGTGAAGTGAAATGAGGTGGTGAAGTGAGATGAGGTGGTGAAGTGAGATGAGGTAGTGAAGTGAGATGAGGTAGTGAAGTGAGATGAGGTGGTGAAGTGAGATGAGGTGGGTGAAGTGAGATGAGGTAGTGAAGTGAGATGAGGTAGTGAAGTGAGATGAGGTGGTGAAGTGAGATGAGGTGGTGAAGTGAGATGAGGTGGTGAAGTGAGATGAGGTAGTGAGGTGAGGTGAGGTGAGGTGATGAGGGTGTGTCTGTCGTCCATCTCAGCCAGTGTGTCGCCAGGTTGTCAAATTGTGATGGAGTGTGTTGATGTTACCCTGTTACCCTGTTACAGTACTCTCATGTCACCACCACCCTCACGCATACTCCACTCCACACGCAAACTTCTCACGCATACTCCATTCCACACGCATACTCCTCACGCATACTCCAGACCACCCGCATACTCCTCCCGCATATTCTTCCCCACCCTCACGCATACTTCAGTCCACACGCATACTCCTCCCGCATTCTCCTATCGTATATTCTTTCCCACCCTCACTTATACCCCTGCATTCTCCTCCCGCATATTCTTCCTCATCCTCACGCATACTTCCTCATTCTCCTCCTTACTCTTTCGGAATTTCCCTTCATCCTTTCACACTCCCTGACACCTCCTCGTCACCCTCACTCACACACACCTGCCCCTCACCCCTCACTCACACACCTCTCTCTCACCCATCCCACACACACGCCCCCTCACCCCATCTTACACTCTCTCCCATTACACTCTCCCACACACCTCCCCCTCACCCCTCACACACACACCTCCCCCTCACCCCTCACACACACCTCTCTCTCACCCCTCACACACACACCTCCCCCTCACCCCTCACACACACACCTCCCCCTCACCCCTCACACACACCTCTCTCTCTCTCACCCATCCCACACACACGCCCCTCACACATCCCCTCCAGCCCCCCTCGGTTGATATGCCTCCGGAATCATTTGCTGTGAAGGGTGAGACTGGAATGAAAAGTAGAGGAATGTCGAGGAGTTGTAAATATTAAGCTGCCTGGGTGTTTTTTTAATGTGCTTTATTACGTTCCTCTGGATTTGTGTGTGTGTGTGTGTGTGTGTGTTTAACTGTGGCTTGGGTTTAGTTCTTTCCTTTTAGTTGGGTTATTTGTTGTGAGTGTTTATTACGTTTCAGTGGATTGTAAAGGAGATTTTTTTTTTTTTTTTTTTTGATGAAAGGTAATTATGCAAGTTGGTGGACAAGGGATCAAGTTCAAATGATAAGCTGCAGTTATTTTATAAGAGAAGGATTTTCTGTAAAATTTGTAAATACTGCCTGTGTCAAGAAAAATCCGACAGTTTATATGAAGAATAATGTTATAAATGGATGAGATGAACTTGGATAATAGCAAGAATTATTTATGAACCAAGGAAAAATTGGTTGTTAACACACAGAATTTGAATTTTGTAACAAAAAAAAAAAAGTTGCCTCAGTTTCCCTTGCTCAATCATCCTTCAGGGATTTGAACTGTGAAATCTGAGAGTAAAGGCACATACCGTACCTAAAAAATAATTCATTGAGAATGTTAGTTATTAATTTCTTGATGTACAATATTTCCGCTATTGAAAGAAAATAAATTTGCTTGAGTACATTAGAACACATTTGTTATGTTTTAGTCTTTCAACTTTGGATGGACGTAATAAAGAGGGATGATCGGGAGTCGTGGGTGTCACATGAATATTTTTTAGTTTATATACTCACAAGAAAAGGTCAGGAAAACGCGCCGGAATGGAGGATTGTTTAATGAAGAAAAAAATAAAAATGGATTATGTTAGCAAGGCCGAAATACTGTTTAAAATATAGGAGGGATTATGAAAACGTGGTGAGATTTGCAGAGAGAGAAAGAGAGAAAAACAGTGGGAAAGAGAGAGAGAGAAACAGTGGGAAAGAGAAAGAGAGAGTGAGATAAAGGATTATTCATTTCAACCGAGAGAAGGACTATGCGAGAGAGATATTGAGAGAGAGAGAGAGAGAGAAAGAGAAAGGGGGGAAGAGTGGCATTGGGAGAGGTATAAGTTATTGGTGGCGGTGCTTGCAGGTCGCTCGTGATAAAGAATAGATACTTTGGTGGGTGGCTGGGTGGGTAGGGAGGGGGTCAGTGCTCCCGTGCCGTTTCTCCTCCATACTACATGACGACAAGGCACGGGAATTCTTTATCCGACGCCAAAGGGGAGCACAGAAACGGACACAGCGAGATTCAGACCAATTTGATGGATGGATGGATGGATGGATGGATTTGGTGGGTGGTAGATTGATTGATGGATGGATGGATTGGTGGGTGGTAGATAGATTGATGGATGGATTGATGGGTGGTAGATTGATTGATTGATGGGTGATAGATTGATGGATGGATGGATGGATGGATGATTTGATGGATGGAGACACATGAATTAATTGGTTGATGGATGGATGGATGGATGGGTAGTAGATGATGGATGGATAATAGATTGATTCATTCAGTCATTGATGAGTGGATGGATAGACTGATTGATTAATACATACAGATATTTATTGCATTCATTATAATTATATTGATGAATAAATACATCGACAGGCAAATAGACGAATGGACAAATGGAGTAAAATGAAAGGTGGAAATAAAAGATAGTACCAGAGCAAATTAAAATAGAGTAGCAGGTAAAAACGAAAAAAAAAAAAAAAAAGCAAATTTATGAGAAATTACAGAGAGTTTGGATAAGGGGTATTACACACAAAAAAAAAAAAAAGGAGAGAGGTTGTGTTAAAATCAGACATTTTATTATTGAAGTGTGACTGACAGAGAGGGTGACAGATTATAGATGTACAGTTGAGTAAATGAGACCTGGACATTGAAGAAAAAATATACATGAAGGTGATGCTGGAGAAAAACATCGTGTATGAGATAAAGATGGAAAATGAACTGAGAGACAGGGTAAAGAGATAAATATTCCGATTGGTAGATAAATTGTTAGGGAAGAGGTAGCAAAAAGAGTTAAATATTGTTTGTAGACGATAGAAAAGAGAGTGAAAGATCAAGAGAGAGAGAGACAACAGGAAACATAACTATATGATAACTGAGGAAGAAAACACATTTTAACAGGCTATAGGAAAATATTACCGATTCTTTTTATATAAAGAAAAAAATCGCGACGGGAGAGAGAAAAAATGACTGGCACAGACATACAGACAGACAATTTGACAGATAATATAATATGATACAATCAAGTTACAAAAAAAAAAAAAAAAAGATCACAAACAATGGCACATACAAGAAGAGTGACAGAGAGGAAGATTGACAAACAGATGGACAGGTGGACCCAATGTATGGACAGAGTGAAAGTATGAACAGATACACAAATAGACAGCATGAATAGACCAATAGATAGATAGATAGATAGATAGATAGATAGATAGACAAAAAGACAAACAAGCATAATTATAGAGAGACATTAAAACAAACAAAAAAAGAAGGCACAAACAATCAAACAGACAAAGAAAAAGACAGAGAGAGACACGAACCGATATTCAGACACATAGACAAACAGACAGACAGTGAAAGATCCGGCCCGGCCCGCCCAGTAACCGGACCTCCAACCCAACCCAACCCACCCTTTCCCTGTCTTTCTATGCCTTCACCAGTATTAGAAATGAAAGGTTTGACCGCTGGTGTCGCAATATCTAAATCATGAGCAGGTTTTGACCCCGGCCGCCATGGCATAGGAGAGATTGTCAGGGGGGGGGGGGGGGGGAGAGGAAAGGGGGGGGGAATTGCAAAGGTGGGTTTAAAGGAAAGGGGAATTCGACTTTCTCTCTCTCTGTCTATGTCCCTTTCTGTCTCTCTTTCTCTGTCTCTTTCTTTGTCTCTCTTTCTCTTTCTCTCTTTCTCTCTCTCTCTCTCTCTCTCTCTCTCTCTCTCTCTCTCTCTCTCTCTCTCTCTCTCTCTCTCTCTCTCTCTCTCTCTCTCTCTCTCTCTCTCTCTCTCTCTCTCTCTCTCTCTCTCTCTCTCATTCTCTCTCATTCTCTCTCTCACATTCTCTCTCTCTCATTCTCTCTCTCTCTCATTCTCTCTCTCTCTCTCTCTCTGTTTATTTATTCTCCAGCTTTATTATCTTTCTATTCAACTTTCTCTCCATTATTCCTTGTATTTTTCTGTGTACGTTTTTATGTTTTCATCTTTTCCCATCTTCTCTTCCTTTTCTGTTGTTCTATCTCCCTCTCCATCTCTCTGTTCATCGATTTATCTACTTATATAAACTTATCTACTTGTATACAATAGGTTTATTAGCTTTTCCATTTCATTATTTTGTTGTCTATCAAACTATGTACTTATTTATCTCATTTTTTGTTTGTTTATTAACCTTATATGTCTGTCTATTCGTTCATCAATCTATCAGTCTCTTTCTCTTTCTCTCACTCAAAATCTGCATGCTTGCTCAGAGGGCGAAGGGAAAGGCTTGAAAGGTCGGGACGTTTATGTAAGAAAGAGAGGGAGAGGTGAAGCGAAAGGGAGGCAGGGAAGGAAGGAAGGATTAAGGCAGGGAAGTTTAGGGGCCCTGTAAAATGCACATACCAAGCTTAGCTTTTGTTCTTGACTTTATAAATGGATCTTCTATTCAGATGAAGTTTTATGCCTTTTTCGTTCATTTTGCTTTCTCCATATTAATTATTTGGCATTATGAATATACAGTAAAGTGATATAATTATGTTGTCTGCTCTTTTCACTAACTCACTTTCTGATATTTAATAAGTGACTGTCTGCGTTTCAGGAGTTCTGTACTAGCTGTATAAAGACAAAATGAAATATTCACATTTGCGTCATTTTTTATTCGTTAGTGAACACAGTGAAAACCGATCAGCGCTGTGTGACTGGGATTCTTTGAGCCATCCACTATCAACCGCAACGAAGCCCTCAATCCTTTTTACGTTTATATATGTGTATAAAACAATTGAAATAATATCTAAGGGTCATGAAGACAACTGGAGCAACAGCCGCTGAGTGACACAAACTCCGAGGTGTCGGTGTGTCCACTAATAAATCTTGGGCTGTCTGTCCGTCCGTCAGTCCGTCACACTTACACCCCTGTTGTATCCGTGACGTCTCTAAGCAGCGTCAGCAGTAAAGAGGGGCGGCCGTCACAACCCGTCACGACGACACCGAGAACAGAACCATTGGTCAGTTACCTACATGACAAGTCCGCCTGTCAAGATATCCGCCCACAGCCACCACTGAGCACAGGGGGAGGAAGGAAGGAAGGAGGGTGCAGGCAAGTGAGGGAGTAAATGAGGACCAAGCCAATGAATGAGTATTGTGGGAATGAATGAAAACCAAGAGGAGAGGGTAAGTGCATGGGAGAGGGGAGAGGAGAGTGAGTGAATGAGTGAGCACAGTGGGAGAGTGGGAGAGGAAGGGAATTGATAATCAAAGGGAAAGAATAGGTGTATGGAAAGGAGGAAAGGAGTACCGAGGGAAGGAGGAGGGGAGGGGAAAGAACGAAAAGATGACATAAGGGAAGGAATACATTAAATGCATGGGAAGGAGGAGTGAAATAAACCCCAAGGAAGGGGAAAGGAAAGTGAGGGAGTGAACATGGAGGAGTACAATGCTTGGAGGGAAGGTAATGAGCAAGGAGGGGAAGGGAGACAGACAACACAGAGAAAGATAAGAGTGAAAATTAGTAACAGTGGAAGGGAAAGGAAAGACGAGTGAAAATACAATATACTTAGGCTTCGAATACGTAAGGGAGAAGAGAAATTGGTGAAGAGAAGGGCGAAAAATAAACAGATCCAGGTATTTACATATGGGACAGGTCGAAGTATAATACCATGAATGAATCCTAAAGAATACAGGACATTCTTATATGTTGGTCTTGCGGTCAACAATTGAAGCTGTTCATGGAAGAGTAAAATATTTGCAGCCCCTGCCACATAGTAAAGTTGATCCCTCAGCCATCAGGATTGTTAGTGTCCTCATCAGTCTGTAACAATAGTTTTGTAGTTACTGCAGTTTGTGTACGAGTAGGGAAGGGATGTGAGTCAGGGAAGCAAAGGTAGAAAGGAAAGTGAAGATTGGTCGAGGCTAGATGATGAAAATACCTCTGAACGACCGTAGAGGAGGAGGAGGAGAAAGGGATTGGACGGGTAAGAGTAAATGAGTGAGTGAACGGGAGAAAAGGAAAGAGAAGGGAATTGAAAGAGAAGAAAGAGGATGGAAGTGAGCACTGCGGGAAGGGGAAGGGAGGAGGAAAGGGGAGCAATGAAAAGCAAGATGTAGCCAACGCGTGTGGGAGGAAGGATGGAATAAACAATAGGGAAAAGGTTGAGGAAAAAACTTGAAAAAGGTATGTATGTATTATTGATAAAGAAACTAAGGAAAGAGAAGGTAGGAACAATTTAGAACCATATTAAGGAAATGAAAATAGTAACATGGAAAATCTTATTAAAAACAGAAGTGTAGCTCTAGTAGTTAGTTATAAGAAAAATAATTGGACACAGGAATACTTAATGCCGGAGTACAGAACAATAATTGATGAGCGAAATATGACCGATATCAACGCCACACTTTCGATGTGTGAGCGTGTTAATTAAAGAGGTGATCTCTCAACGGTGAATTGGAGGATTATTGATTCTCTTACTCGGGTGTTGAGGTCGTCAGTTTCTTGGCGTTGGGGTGAAGGAATCAACAGGACTATTTATTAGTTACTCGAAAGAAATGTCTCCCTTATTTTGGGATATTTGATTTTTTTAATGCCCAGGAATAATATACTCTGCGTTCTTGCTGTTACGCCACTCCTTTCCTGAAGCATGGTTGGTCACAGAGAGGCAACATAGTAATATACAGTACACATGCATACTATCATAATACATACACACATAATAAATATTCGTTGAAGGGTGCATTGGATAGCTTGGGGAACGCTAGTGCTGCTACATTTTCCGAGCTGTCATAATATTTCCTCAGTGTAGCTTGGTATCACTGCATTGATATTAACATTATAGCAAAAAGAAAAAGCTAAAACAGGATATTCTTCCGGATGATAATATTAATGACGTAAAGTATTTCCGGCTGTGTCCTGACTCCTAATACTCGATTTTATGTATAATAATTTTTAATAATAATGTATTGTGATATCACATTCTTTCTTGTAGTATCAATCCACTGTTGTCTTAATGTAGTTTTGACATTGTTTTTTTACCAAGTACGAATTATGCGTAAATCGTAATATAATGTAAATATACTAAGTAAGTTCAGAGTGCGTTAGCATTCTTCTGCACACTAATGTACACATTAAAAAAATTCTCGATTAAACCTTTGATATTTTCTTTTACAGGTGAGCCGAGCCCTTCCAGTAGTACTGTCGCAGGTTAGCCCACGTGGTCTGTACTAGAACTGTGAGTTGTACCTGAATTTTTATTTGTACTGTTATGATTTTGTGATCAGAAATTAATAGAAATGCCCAGTATCGTAGTTGTGTGTTCTGACCGGAGAGCAGCAAGGATGTACTCTGCCTCTGTTGCTCCTTGACATAACGCGTACTTGGTGAAATATTTTATATTCCAACGTTTTAGTCAATCTGAGGAACTCTATTATTAGATGTTTCCATTAAGGAGGTTATTCTTTAGGTTCCGTTTTTTCGTTTGTATGTTTGGAGTAGGATTACAGAAAAGATATTTTGTGAATGTAATGTAATTTTTACCAAAGATGGGACAACTACTGCCAATTGGAGTAAATAGATTTCCATTTTTTTATTACCGTTAGGATCAAGTCAACACTATCCCAGAAACACACCTTACGAGATATTCAATACAGCATACATGTACAAGAAATACGTTTTAAAGCGATAACCCTTCTCGTTCCACTGGGAAACAGGGTTAAACCTTTCCCTGTTTCTAACCTTTCCTCACTACCCTGAGGACACACACACACAAACACACACACACACACACACACACACACACACACACACACACACACACGAAGAATATCTATCACAGTCTCACACCTCAGCCTTTCTGCCTCGTAAAGCCCGAAGTACAAAAAAAAATAAGAGAAAGAAAATAAAAAAAATGGATTGCTGTGAGCGAGAAGAAATGGATGATTGAAGGTAGAAGCGGGGGGGAAGGAAGAGAGGCGGCACAGTTGGTTTGTCTGGCCCTCATTTCCTTCCTCCCTCCCCCAGTCTCTCTCTCTTTCCCTCACTCTCTCTTTCTCTTTCTCTCTCTGTAGCTTGGACGAGGTGAAGGCCGCCTGTCAGGGAAAGTCTATATTTATTCATTCCATTTTTTTTCTAAGTCCTTTTATTTTCCTTCTTTGGTATTTAATCTTTGTTTTGTTGAATGAAAAATTTTGGTGAATTTATAATTTTAATATTTTACAAGCATTTAATTAGCTCTACAAAGAGAGTTTGCGTAAGGATGTGATTTAACTCGTCTTCCCTTGATTATTTGTTAGTTTGTTGTTATTGAACCAGATAAAAACATTATCGATATTTATGGATAAAAATGTGCAAGATGATTTTGCATTTAGAGTATTTGATGGTGATATAAATATAGTACTTCTAGGTGAAACATCAAGGACAGGAATGGATATGGTTTTATTTATGTATTTTTTGGTTGGAAAAGAAGTGGAATGTGGGTTAGAAAAACCGTAGAGTTACCAAATATAAGCTATGAGGCACCATGGCCGAATACCTTTTTAGTAAAATATTTTTATCTTTCTTTCCTACGAAAATATAATTGTTTGCCTCGGTAGCACTTAACTGAATAATCTTCTTTATTATTGGAGGTATTTGAATTTGGCGTAATACTCTTGTCCGGAATTTATAAAACCATTGCAAATCAAGTCGTCAGGTAATCAAACTCAATGGTAAATCTGAATAACTGAGCATTGTAGGACCAAGAACATAAAAACGGTGCAATGAAAGGGTCAAGGAACTAAACTCTTTATAGGGAGGAGGATGAGGAACTATGAGCGCTAAGGGAAGGGGGTCGAGTAAATGAACTCATTATAGTGATGGAATATTGGAACTAACAACTGTGTTGTATGAGGATCTAGAAATGAAAAATGTTCTAGATGTATTTTGGTGTGCACATCACATGTAGTCCTAGAGTTAATAAGATTTTTATATTACTACATGGTTGACAGTTGTAAGATAGAGAATATTGATTTTTGCCGAGTAAATAAAATGAGCATCTTAGTGTAGGCCATTTGTTTTAGTTTATTTTAAATGGTTGCAAGACTTGAACTGTTTTCTCAATTTACAGTAACACTCAGAATGTGTTTGTGGACGACTGAGTAGGAAATACTAACACACCAAGCAAAAATTGAAGAGTCTGTGAAGAATTTGTAACTAAGATAACACGATATGAAAGAGAGTAAGAATATCATATATATATTTGTTATACATTATGTGAGATGCAGTTTATAAAATTGCTTTGGATAAATGGCGTAATTTGATATTTTATCAATAGGAGTTAGAAATAATATATGCATATCGACACAGAAGCGAGAATGGCGTTTATCCTTAAAAGAATCATGAATGTTGTGTGAGTTTTAGACAAGGTAGCAAACTCTTATATTGTTTGATGTAGGAGTGAGACTTCTTAAGTAAATTAGGATTCTACCTGCAATTTAATAATCAGTAAAATTATGGGTTATCATATATATACAATTTTCGATTCCTCTCAGAAATAATTATATTTTGCCATTGCCGTAATTCAAGACATGGAAGAGTAGAAACGTTCTCGAAAATAATACCAAATAACTGATGAGTGATGACTGATTGATTGATTGGTGTCTGAGGACGAACACTGACGGGCGTGTTGGCGGACGGGCGGGTATGGAAAGGAGGCGGGCGGCAAGGAAGTGAAAGACGGCGGGCGGCGGTGACTGAGTGAGGTCTTGGAGGCGGACACACACACACACACACACACACACACACACCACTCTCTTACTCCCTTGTCCTCCACTTATTCTTTTGTTTACTTCCATTTTGTTTTCTTGCTACACGCACATATAAACTGTACATTTTCTTACTAGCGTGTTTTATACTTTTTCAGTTTTTTGTTTTATTTTGTTTTGTTTTTCATCATCTTTCTTGTTTACAGTGTGTTAATTGCTTTCACTCCTATTCTGTGTTTTCCTGTAAGTGATATTACTTTATATTTTCTATTCACATCCTTTTCTCACTCGGAGTGCCTCGTCTTGCATTTTTATTTTCACTCATAGATTCGTGTTTTCATTCACAGTTCTTACTTGCTTTTCTCAATCTCAGTGACAACAATTGTATTTCACATTTTTCTACTGTATTCTATTATTGTTCTTACGGTCTTACTAAAGTTCATATATTTTACTCAGGCACCTCCTACTCGTTTTCTCTTTTAAACTTTTGTACCAATTTTATTTGTGCTAATTTTCTTATTTTCAATTTTTTTCACTTTGGGATAATCTTTAAAAATATCTAGTTCCCATAATCTTTTTTTTTTTTTTCATAATCATGGTTTTATTACATTAGCGCCAACATTTTCCTTGGGATTGCATCGTCTCGTCATCAGTTTTCCATTGATATATTTCTCATACGTATCTCGATCGATGCGTTTATACATTCTTACTCACATAATTATTCTCATTCATACATATTCGTCGCATGTTCCTTATTACTCATCCATGTTAACATTGGTATTAATACAAGCATTAATTTAGCATTCTCTCTCACATTCTTGGTACATTTAGCTGTCATACTTACATTCCCTTAACATGGTGTTCGATCCTCTGTATCGGTGGGAATTATTCAGTCTATAGTGACGAATAGGCCTATGTGTGTTAAGTTGTGAAGGTATCCATCGATAGTTTTAACAATCAGTACAGTATGATGACCTCAGGGGCCATTGGAGGCGTGACTGAGGAAATATTGAGTAACATGTTCATGACTGTCTTCTTCTGCATTTCACTCCTCTCTATCACCTTTTTCTGGCGCTATAGGACCTCGATGTTGCGGCGCCTAATATACATCAATCAATCAATTCTTCTGCATTGTATTCTTGATTCGTAGTCACTTATAGATCAGAAGCCAATTTCTGCTTACGTACTTTCACCTCCTTAATTAATAATAATCTCACTGTCTGTGTGTCTGTAATGGTTCCACCCGGATGACTGACAGCCAATGTAGGGGTGTGTTGGGTTATGCGCTGATAAGGATGCGTAATTACATAGATGTATTTTTGTAGGAACATTTGCTTAATCTTTACGAAGTTGCTATCGGGACTTGTAATTATCATAGGCCTGTTACTTTTTATACTATACAATATATGTTTTGATTATTTTATGAAGAGTCATGTAATTAATTGGTAGAAAACTGTACCGGTATCTTTATTATTGTTATTTACTGACGTTAGTAAAGTAAAACATGACAAAGAATCTTAATGCAGCTCAGGAACTTGCGACAATATTACACCGAGTGAACAGGCAGATAAACACAACCCAGGTCAGACTCAACACCTTTTTTAAGTATTATAAGATTTCGTCTAACAATACGTAAATAAATAAATAATCAAATTTACAACTTTATAGGTATGACAGATATCCAAGGAAAGATTAATATTAAGAAAGTGTTATCGTCTTGGATGAAGGAGTTAGCGTACCCAAATCCCGTCCAACCCCGACCCACGCCGCCGCCACCATCACCACCACCACCGCCACCACCGCCACCAACGCTGCTCCCGGATACCAAGTTATTCTAGATTTAATAACTAATTTAAGTGTTAATTTCTTGGTAGGCTCGGGGCAAAGGGGAGTGTCCTGGGTCGGGGTAGACTGAAGTGGGGGCAGCAGCATACTCTTACACACACACACACACACACACACACACACACCCACACACATACATACACATACACATACACACAGGCATTTATAACCATAGACATGCACACTGACAATGGTATATGCACACCAATACACATTCTTACACCTGAACCAACACAAACTATTATACATAAACAGACACACGCACTTGATTACAATTACACATACACTTGATACAGTATAATAAATAATGCATTATAATTTCCATTTATAAAAGAGAAAAAATATTCAAAAAAGAGGTGCGACAATACACGAATTAACAAACAAAAGAATTAATTGTAACTTGTTAACCTCTTCATCTGTATAAAAACTTCATATATTTATAATTTCAAATAATTAATCACTGTAGAGTTTCCAAAGTTTAGGTTCACAATCTCAAACCACTTTCTTATATAATAATAAAAACAACAGAGCAAAACATATAACAAAATTAGTGGTTATAGTTTCCTAGTTCACATTATCCTGTCTCATAGAACTAAGGATCTTCACTCTGAATTTGTATATCTGAATGCTTCCCGCTGAATGAGTCGGCCAGGGTATTGAATCTCTGAATGACAAAACATGATAGACGCCGCACGTGTGTCGCCGAGCCTAAAGTGTTTATTGTTATGCTGAAGTAAGGTACAATTAATGTCACAACGCAGAGTAATGCCTCCACAATACCGTCTGACAATTCCTTTACTTATTCCCTGTGACCGTGTACCGTAATGTTAGTCTTTTCTTTTTCATTCCTAAATACTATATAAATAGATTATTATTTAGGATAGGTCAGCACCGTATACAAATACATTGAAATAAAAAATTCGTTGACCATCATGTCATTTTAAAGCACTAACACACACACACATACACACATACACACACACAGACACAGAGACTAACGAGAACTTACAAATACACACACACACACACACACACACTGACAATCACACACAAACAACACATGCAGGGGGACACACAACGCATACACACACTAACTCTAACAGCACCAAAGTTCACAAATCCAACTTAGATTACGGCAGACGTGGTCGAGGCAGCCATCAAAATTCTTCTGATGACCTGTTGTGGTGGTGGTGGTGAGGTAGTGGTGGGGGGGGGGCGGGGATTGGGGCGTTTGGGGGTAATTTTATACAGTAGTACATGTTTTGAGGGGGCTTAATACTTTTTCATAACCTTACAGTTAAAAGCAATGGTTAAATTCGTTTTCATTTCTCTCCATTCTTACCCATACTGGTTTACCCTAACGGACGGAAAGAACTACAATAATAGATAATAAAATATCCTCGTACATTAATGGATGATGATTATTATTGTTATGAAACGTTGAGCAGAGAGACAATAATATAATGTATGAGTGTGTGTGTGTGTGTATGTGTGTCTGTAAGAGAGAGAGAGAGAGAGAGAGAGAGAGAGAGAGAGAGAGAGAGAGAGAGAGAGAGAGAGAGAGAGAGAGAGGTGATGACAAAAAGTACAGGTTGGTGGACAGAAAGATCTAGTGACCGTCCTTCCCACTCCCTGCTCCACTGCCCCCCATTCACCCTTCCTAGGCCCGCCCCCCTGCAAGCATTCATCAGAGGCAGTACAAGCACCCTACACCCCCGCCACCCTTTTGCCTCACCCTAACCTGATTGTTGGCCGCTGACACACAACTTTACTCTCTCTCTCTTTCTCTCTCTCTCTCTCTCTCTCTCTCTCTCTCTCTCTCTCTGCTGCTGTCTGTCTGTGTCTCTGTCTATGTCTCTCTGTCTCTCTGTCTGGATATTAAACTATTGATCTGTATGTACTGTATGTGTGTGTGTGATCTATTGATCTATACGTACTGTGTGTGTGTGTGTGTGTGCGTGTTTAACTTTATACATATCCTCTGTGGCTGTTGATAATCTCTCACTTCAACTTTATTTTTCTATCTATTTTTCTACACCCTTTGTACCGTGAGTTATCCCATCTTCTTATTGTTTTTGTCTTTCATCTGGACACAATAATAATAATTATGTTCTATGTATCTTTTCACTCTTCTCACCTTCTGTTTCTTTCTTCTTCTCTCCTATCTTCTTTAACCTTCCTCCTGTTTCCTCATCCGTATTTCTTTCGTAATTTTTTTATGTTTTGCTGTGCTTCTTTCTGATATGATTCTCTCTCCTCTTACTCTTTTGTTTTCTTTCTTGACTCTCCCCTCTGCCTCTTGCTTCCTCGCTAGTTTTTCTTCTCTTGGTTTTTCTTTACATTCTCCATTTCTCTTTTATTCTCCTCTTTGTCTTCCTATACCTGGATTATTCTGCGTTTTGTTCTTGTTTTCTTTCCTGTCTTTTCTATTATTCTCCTTTTTTTCACCATTTTTCTCAATTGTGCTTCTTCCACATTTTCTGTATTGATTTTTTTTCATGTTTTATTCCTCTTTTGCCTCTTTATTTCCTTTCACCTTTCTCCTCTTTTCTTCTCTCTTTCTCTCCTCTGACACCCATTCTGTCACCATACTCTAATTCTTTTTCATGATTTTCATTCAATTCAGTTTTCATTCTCATAGTACACCGGTTCTCTCATCTCTTCTCTCTGTCTGTGTATTTCTCTCTCTCTCTCTCTCTCTCTCTCTCTCTCTCTCTCTCTCTCTCTCTCTCTCTCTCTCCCACCCTCCTCACTCCCCCAACACTCACTCCTCTCTGCTTTCATTCACATCCCACCTCCCCCTTATAACTCTCACTCCCCTCAACCCACACTTCCTTCATTCATTCACTTCCCTCACCCCTCAGTACCCACACACACACACACACACACACACACACACACACACACACACACACACACACACACACACATCATTCACCTCTGTCACTAACCATTACACCTCCACCTCAAATCCATTTACGTGTTGTCTCTTCTTGCCCATTTTTTTTTCTCACTTTTTGTTTCTCTCTGCATCATTTCTGTAAGATTTTTTTTTTCTCGTCTCTTCATCTGGCTTTAATATATATCTCACTCTTTCTGTCTTTTATTGTTTCTCTTTTTCTCTCTCTTTTTCTCTATTTCTTTATATCCCTTTCTCTGTCTCTTGTTCTGTCTCTTTCTGTCCACCTATCTATCTATCTCTCTCTCTCTCTTTATCTCTACCTATCTAACTCTTTTTCTCTCCCTCCCTCTCTCTCACTCCCCCCCTTTCACTCCCCCCTCTCACTCTCTCTCTCTCACTCTCTCTCTTTCTCTCTCTAACTCACTCCCTCCCCCCTCCCACTCTCTCTCTCCCTCTCTCTCTCTCTCTACCTCTCTCACTCTCTCTTTCTCTTTCACTCTCTCTTTCTCTTTCACTCTCTCTTTCTCTCTCTTTCCCCCCCAGTCGTAAAATTCCGGGCGAGCGTGCAATCACCAACAGTCGGGGAAAACTCTCTTTAAAGTGGTTTGGTCGTGTTTTTTTTATTAACTGGTGGGTGAAAAACGCAGCCAATTCCTTTCTGTTGGGGGGTGGGTGGGGAGTCAAGAGAAGGGATAAACGTTTGTGGTGTGTGTGTGTTTGTCTGATGCTGTGTTTGTTTGTTTGTGTCTGTGTGTATGTATGATGATGTGTTTGTTTGTGTCTGTGTGATACTGTGTTTGTGTGTGTGTGTGAGTTCTTGTATGATTATTTGTGTGTGTACATGTATGTGTACTTGGGTACTGGGTGTTGGTATGTGACTTAAATGAATTTTGCATATACAGTACATTCAGCTCTACTAACAAACGTCTACCCGTACACAAGGTATAGCTATCACTACATGCTATAGAGTACACACACACACACACACACACACACACACACACACACACACACACACACACACACACACACACACACACACACACACACACACACACACACACACAGAGCAAGAAGATATACTGAGCACCACTGGAGCTTGTTAAAAACACAAATATGACACTCTGTTCACACACACATACAGAGAGAGAGAGAGAGAGAGAGAGAGAGAGAGAGAGAGAGAGTGAGAGTGAGAGAGAGAGAGAGAGATACTGTGAACCACTGGAGCTTGGTAAATAAAAAAGACAGATATGACACTGTGTTAACCTCTCTCCTGACCCCCTCTCTCATTCTAACTGACTGTCTCTTGCCTCCTTTCAAATGTGAGTATTATAGCTCTGTCTGTCTGTCTGTCTGTCTGTCTGTTTCTTTCTGCTTGATCTGGTAGTCTCTTGTGAGTATTATGGCTGTCTGTCTGTCTGTTTGTCTGTTTCTTTCTGTTTGATTTGGTAGTCTCTTTTCCAAATGAATTATACAAATATTTAGATTGTTGTTGTTTTTTCGAAGTGTTTTCACACTCTCTATCTCTATTCTCACTTAATACCGTTCCTTTCTCTCTACATTTATTTTCTTTCACCACGTACCCCCCCTCCCTCTCTCCTCCTCCTCCTCCTTATTCCCCATCTCTCTCTCTCTCTCTCTCTCTCTCTCTCTCTCTCTCTCTCTCTCTCTCTCTCTCTCTCTCTCTCTCTCTCTCTCTCTCTCTCTCTCTCTCTCTCTCTCTCTCTCTCTCTCTCTCCTTCCTTCCTTCCTTCCTCAGTCCGTCACACCCCACCTGTTTGGAGTGACGTGACGATTGTGTGTGTTAGGAGGCCGAGGAGTGATAGGGGGGGAAGTCTCTCTCTCTTGTGGTGACTGGGTGGCTGGCTGGCTGCTGGCGTGTGTGTTCCTGATAGCAACTTGTTTATGGTTCTCGAGCGGTATATAGGTAGTAATGAGAACCTCCTCTGTGTGTGTGTGTGTGTGTGTGTGATTTGGTTTGGGAGTTATGTTGTTATTATCTGACAGTTGTGTTATTTCTTGTTGTTGTTGTTTTCAGCTTTTTAGTTTGCTGATATGATGGTACGTACGTTTGTTTGGGGGAAAATTTACTATCAAGAGTAATGATTATTTATCAGTCATTGTGAAACTTTCCTCAGTAATATTATATTGGAATAATATCTACTAGCAATTCCAAAAAAATATGCTCAATTTTTTTTACTATATATCAGTTGAGCTTAATAATAATCTCAGGCTGTGCACTTATGGTGGGAAAATTAATGTAAAAGATCTCTAGTGACTTAAATTAATATTAGGTTTTTAATATAACTTAAATCCCCGAGTAAAAAACACAGGGTGAATATATAACTAAATCAATAAATAAACACGAACGCTACAGCAGCTTGTGAGGCGGTCAAGAATGATAGTATTCGACATTCAACACTATTATCAATGTATGTAATTTTTTCATGTATTTTTTTTAGTGTGCCAAATTTTCCACACTTCGTCTGTTGGTTCCGGCTGTTGCACCGCCACTCATGCATGTTGAGCTACCAATACAAAACGCCTGATTGAACCGAACGCTGCAGATAATCACCAGGAAATTGAAAACATGGAACTTTGCGGAGCTGGAGGAGAAGGAAGTTGGGGGGGGGGGGGGATAAAGAGGAACAGAAAGGAATAGAAAGACACTGAGAGGAAATGATAACAGCAACATATTCATTGGTGCCTTCGAGGTTGTTTAATTATGCAATGTTTACTCGTTTTCATTTCCTACGCCCATAGTTTTTTCACGTGTCCTATAACTAACGGGAACATTTTAAGTTTTTGTGCTAAAATTTGCTATATATTTTAAAATAATCAATACTTCGATAACAAAAAAACTACTAGGCCGGTATCACCCTTTTCATAACTTTTTTCCCAGTCCTACTATCTGTATATTCCCCTTACCAAAAATGATAATAATTATTATTAATATAATAATAATTAAGTATAATATTTATATAATGCCACTCATAGTTAGTCATAATCGTCTCCGCTTCATCACCCACTTGCTTGAGGCTTGAAACCAGCATTTTATTCATTCATGTTTCTTTCCTTTATGAGCCGCTTAAATTATTGTAACGAGAAACCGAAGTTTTATTATTCCACATGAAGTAACTCATGGAGGCAGAAGCTGTGAGTGAGGCGAAACAAACAACACTGCTCGTATCTTGCCATGTTGTATTGTTAGTATTATATTTATTGTGAAAACATGGCGTGATGAAATACTTGTGATATGTATTTGTGTGTGATTTATGAGTTGATATGTGGTGCTGTGTTTTTCATGTACAACCAGATGAATTCACGTGGGAAGTGTATGTATACATGGATTTATGAGTTAGTGTACAGTTCCAAGCAGGTGAAAGGGAAACACAAACTCAGCCTCTTTACACATTAATAGAATGGATTATACTTGCCTGCTACTTTGTGAGTCATATGGTGGTGTGGGATATAGTAATGAGCAAAACAAATCTTAAAGGGATAATCACGTTCTTATAATCAATTAGAGGTTTCATTAACACCCATTGTACAAGTGCATCGGTTGAAGTAGTGTTTTCCCTTCATCTGCTCTGAACTGTATGTTGCAATAATTATCTTACTTAGGTTGTTCTTATATTTATAATAAATGAGTTTGTGTTCGGTGCTTTAGGGTGATGTGAATAATCTTTTGTGTTGTATGATCACAATGGACATTTGTTTATTTATAACATATTGAATGTAGAGTAGAGGAGAAAATGTATGTTTTTTACGTTGCTTGCTCCTTTCGGAAATCTCTTAAATAATTCAACCAAGTCCCTTCGATTATATTGGGAGCAAACTCATATAGACAAGAGCACACACGCACACATGAGGAGGAGTATAGGATCGAGTGAAGTGAATGTGATGAAGACTGGAAGATAATTTTACCCACTCCCACCGAGCCTTGCCAATATTCCTTTTTTCGTGAAATGTAAATCACGAAACTTTGTAACTTGCATCTGAAACAACATCACCACCACCAAGGAATGGAATGCGGTATAATTGTCTGAATGCACGAGCTGGAAGGAACGCACGGGATTTGGAAGGAATGGGAAGGAAACTCTGACAGCACTGGATGGGAACTTCGGCAGTGTAGGCAAACTGTACAGTCCAGAAACTCCCCGAGGTTGTGTCCACTCAGATCTAACCTTCACGAACAGCGGCCATTCTTGCAACAGTAATCACACCCCGTCACTCAGGCATGGGGGGGAAGGCGGTGGTGGTCGAGGGAAGGGCCGCTATGTATAATGATAAGACTCAGAGTTATATATGTATGGAAGCTACCCACTTCAGGGAGGCACGGGACCGAGTGAAGTGAAGTATGCATGTCCAAGGTATTTTAAGGACCACTTGTCTTATTTGTTCCATCGTCTGTACTGGTAGAAATGTAATGAAATAAAAAATTGGATGGATACTAAATTTACGACGACAAGCGAAGGGGCGCCTACAGTTTACACACAATAGGCCTCTGTGTATAGGTTCGGTGATGAGGATAAATTATATTGCCAAATCTATGGTAGTCTAACTCACATGGTTTGCAATTCAATCAAATTTCTTAGCAGTAAAACTTGTAATGAAAGTAGTAATGAAAGTAGTAATGAAAGTAGTAACAAAGATATTTATTTAAATAATATTAGTGATTATAATATTAAAAATACCTTTCAAGTAGTAAAGGGGAATGGGGGCTCAAAACGTCTTTACTTGTGGTGATGTCAAGTACGATTTCCAGAACACCCAGAGTTTCAAATCCCCAAAGTATCTTCTGGTGGCACCGGTACTCCTCAAGTTCAATGATTCCCAGACATTTGACCGAACCCATCTGGAAGAAAGTAGACTTACAGTTTCATGTTCACAGCATAAAACAAGAGAACAAGACATTGCATGATGATTGGCCATTAGATTACCAGGAAGGTATTGCATTATGGTGAATCAGGAACGGATACAATTTATTGTTATTGAGAAGAATATAATAAAATATGGGGGCCTAATTCCGTAGACTTGATTTTGTGTTTGCGTATAATTTGAAACTGTTATGTAATTCCTGCAATTCATTAAACATAATTCTTAAATAATCAGATTGACGATCAATGTTACTTATATTAATAGTGACATCACTGACCTCTAAAGTACCTGTGTTTTCCTGTGGCACTTTACATTATCAGAAGGCAATCTTCATAAGTTATGTTAAAGATAAACCAATATATCTAGATTTACTGTACTCTTCATTACCTGTTGACCTGTTGGAATGCTTCCCTCTGTCTAGGAAAATCATCTGGTGTTAGTCAGTAAATGAAATGGTCAAAGGAGACAGCCGTTGTTTGATGATTATGAGAGAATATGATAAATGTAATAACGATGCTATAGCCAATGAGGACACATTAATATAGACTGGCATAGACACGGGTTGTGAGGCGACGACCTGAGCCTCCATTTTGCGTGTCTTGAGGCTGAGCTGGGCCGGGGTGGGGGTGGGGGTGGGGGTGCGGGTGCGGGTCCGTGGCGGCCATGTTGGATTCTTGCCCGGCGTCCTGGTGGCGGCGTCTTGGCCCGGCCCGGCACTCTCGCCCCCTTCCCCCACCCTCTCTAGGCACCTCAGTCCCCCCCCCTCTCTCTCATCCGGCCCACATCAGCCCTCCATCCTACACCATCCCTTCCCGGCACCGTAGCTCTCAACTCAACCCTCTTCCAAAATACCCTGGCTCTCACCCCGACCCCCTTCCCTGGTACCCTAGCTCTCCCTCCTGGCCCCCATCCAGATACTCATCGTTCCCCAGATTAATTCCCATCTCATAGAAACCCTCTTCCAGTATTCTAATCCTTCCCCAAGAAAAAATAAATAAATAATAAATTAATTAATTAATAAAAACTTTCCAGCAACCTCGCTTCCTTCCAGACCCCTTAGCTTTCTGTATGCCTCCCACCCCACCCCACCCCACCACACCCCGGCCGTCACCCCCTGCTGCTTTGCCTCATTCCCTGAACAGTACCCCTCTGCCACCTTCCCTTTCAGTCTCCCGCTCCCCAACCTCTCTCCCCTAAGCCTCTTCCCTCATCCCCTGGCCGCGTCTCGGCTTCTCCTGTTCCCCTCTCTCGGTCCCCTTCTTCTCTTGAACATTTCCCTTCATAGTCCTCTCTTCTTCTCCCACGTGGCCTCCCTATTATCGCATTTTACTCCCTATTATTTTCTCTCTTTCTTTTTAGACCCATCTATCTATCTATCTAGCTGTTTGTCTATCTATCTATCTATTTAGCTAGGTAGCTGTATATTTTTATCTGTTTATGTATCTATCTCCCCTATTTTGAACCTCCAAACCCACTCTCTTCCTTGCGTCCCTTCGTACATTATACAGTATTATTCCTCTAATCTCCCACTACATATCGCGTATTCTAAAGCCACCCTTGTTTTGTTTCTAGCCTCTCACCACTCCTCTCTCTACAGACGAGATTTCACTTATCGATTTAATTATGTCGCTCTGTTTCTTACCATACTTCATGGGATTTTTTTTTATAAAACTTTTCACGAAATCTCAAACGCAAAGTATCATTAACAATTTCATGATATGTTTTTGTTTCACGTGAATAACCCAACTCACACTGTCTCGATGACAGGTTACAGTTGCCATCCTTCTCAATACGAGTGGGATTAGTAACGAAGGAATATGATTTGAGCCAAGACAAATTACTTTAGACGAGGTGATGCAGGAAGGGAGCTCACGAATGTCAGTTCTTCAGGAAATTGTTCTCCTTAATTAAATTTTCCTTTGAATCGAGCAATGAGAATAGATGAGTGTTTATGTAAGTATACTGTAGGATCATGCGTTCTAGCACGTCATGATTAAGAAGATTTTCAAGCATCAACTCAAGTAAATTTCATCAGATATCAACAGTATTCAAAGTTGCGCCGCTGATTATTAGAGATTTTTTTTGCGCTACATCACTTAGACTGTACCAAATTGAAATGATACACCACAGACAAACATCATCCATGGCTCAGAGGGTTTGGAGATTCATAACTAAATATTGCTACGATTTATCTGTTAAGAAAAACGAACTAATGTCCACAAACGTACCAATCCTTTCTGAGTTGATATGCTATAAAGGAGAGAGTTAAGGAGTCAACGAAGAGTCACTGCCCTCACAACCATCACCTCCACCTCCACCTCTACTACCACCACCACCAATACTACAACCACAACCACAACCACAACCACCACCACCACCACCACCACCACCACCACCCGCCACTCTCATTTGTTGCAAAGCTTCTGAAAGCAATAAACCAGATTTCCAGATTTCAGCAGGTGCAGACAGAGAGAATTCAGCCATCATTCCTGGTACACATTCAGCAGCCTGCCACAGTCCCCATGTATACAAACGTCCACAGACCCCCACTTAAAAATGCAACTAAGAAATTCCCTGATTTTCTTCTTAGTTCTGGCCGGAGGATGATAGATAAGATCCGTATAAGTCCTTTTGTCAGAGTCGAAGCTAAAGGGATGAAAACAGGGTGACGATAAACTTTTGATATCGGCCGATGTGTAAACGGCGGGAAGCGGCTCCAAGGCAGGAACGATAAACAATATTCCAATACTACGACACACTCGGCTCCGTGTCCCCGGACCCGCCTGGAGGGTCTCGGCTAAATCACGTGTTTGTCCAGGGATGCCCAGACCTCTCCCTCACCCCCTACCTGTCCTCTCCTGCCCCCATCTACTCCCCTCCCCTCCCTGTCCAACCCCCACCTCCTCCCCTCCCATCCCTGACCTGCCCCCACTTCCTCCCCTCCGATTCCTGTCCAGACCCATCTCCTCCCCTCTCCTCTCTGTCCAGCCCCCACCTCCTCCCTTCCCTGTCCTCCCCCCACCTCCTCTCCTCTGTCCCCCAACTCCCTTTCCTTTCTATCTCTTGTCTCCATCCTTCATCCGAGCCTTCTACTATTCCCTATTCCTCCTCAACCTCCCTTTCTTTAATATTCCATTCTTTTAATTAATATTTTACTCCATTTCTCTTCATCTCTTGTCTTGCTGCTCATCTACATCCCTTATATTCCACCAGTCTCATTCCCTTTCTGTATTAAACATCTTCCCAACCTCCATTCCTCTTCCCACACGTCTCATCCCTTCTCCTAGTGCACTTTCTCTCTTTATCTCAACTTCCGTTTTCCTCTTTATGTACATTATCTTTTCTTCATAACTTGTCCCTACCAAAATACTTTTTCCATTCCTCCACCGTCTTCTTCCCTACCTTTCCTCCCTTCCCTTGCCCTCCCATTTACTGACTATACCCTTCATGGTGCACATTCCTTGTCCAATACCTTCCCGTACAATTTGGCCCTATCTCTTCCCCTCCACCAACCTTCTGCTACCCCTTACTTATACTTTATAACGCTCCCCTCCCCACGGATAGCCTCTCCTTTCTTACTCCCTCTCTCTCTCCCCTACTCTGCCCCCTCCTTCCCCTGCTCTGTGCCCTCTCCGTCCGTCCCCAGCCATCCCCCACCTCGACACACTGCTCCCCATCAACCCCTTCCCCCCACACACGCACACACCTTGCATCCCCAGTCGCCAGTTTTATGAATGAGGCGAGTGAGTGTGATATTACTACGAGGAGCCACGCTGGAGTAAACAGACAAGTCCCTCCCTCGTCCCTCCGCCTGCCTGCCTCCTCGCCTGTATTAAATCATAGCCGGTGCTGTGCTAGTCTTTCCTCAATACACATTGGTTCATACTCCTGTTAACCAATTCCTTATGATGAAGTCAGGCTTAGCTATTACTACTGGATATCATATGCTTATTGTTTTTTCGTAATAAGTTTGTTTGCTAATACATTTGCAAAGTATTGAATATTTGTATTTTTTTTAAACAATGATCGGAATGTAGATGCTTGATCTCTTAAGTATTTATTATGGTAGATAGAGAAGGATATTTCATATTACATAAACCTATGTAGAAAGGAACCATTTTAAGTAATGATAATTGTAACAGTAGATAGTATCGAGCGCTTTACTAATTCCTTTGTTTCGTTTACACCAATGTATGCATATTGGTCGGTGTACGAGCAGGACGCTGACATTTAAATTATATTGTTGGAATATCTTGCTGTAAATGAATCGATATGACATGTCATTCATAATATCATCATAGTCGATGGAAAGAAGAAGGTATACAAGGAACAACTCATCATCATTATTATTATCATCATCATCAATATTTGCAGTAGAGAGGTATCAGTGTCATTATAGGTTCACTGGAGAACAAAGGCTTCTTTCATCTTTCTTCTGTCTACTCTCTCTGCGAGTAGTGTGTTGCAGACCACCCAGGCAAATCTTTTGATCTCATCTTTCCATTAGGTGTTCTGCTTGTCTTGGATTCTTTGGCCATCCATGGAAATAATGTCGTCATGCACTGATTACTAATTATTTCTTCTACGTGTAATATGATTTCCACTTGTCCGCTAGTTGGTTATATTCTTTGCAGTAATGGGAAAGGAGAAAATAAGAAAAGTATATGTAGAAAATGCAAGGAAATGTTAAATAATAAGAGATGGAATCATTCTGTGTATTGCAATGCGATCATCATAATTATCATCACCACCACCACTCTTTCTACCACATTAATACTCACCACGACCACCCACCTTGACAACCACCACCACCACCACTACCATCTTCAACATCATGAGACCACCAACTCCACGCAAGAGCAATCATTTCCCCTGTGACACATCAGAGACTCCCCACCCCCACCCCCAACCCACCTCTGCAGTGTCACACTTCTAAGATACCCATCACCATCAGGCGCGCAGATCAAAGAACCCAATCATTATCAACACCGCAAATTAGGGAATCCAGATACGATAACATTGCGGTGGAAGTGGTGTGTGTGTGTGTGTGTGTGTGTGTGTGTGTGTGTGTGTGTGTGTGTGTGTGTGTGTGTGTGTGTGTGTGTGTGTGTGTGTGTGTGTGTGTGTGTGTGTGTGTGCGTGCGTGTCTATGGGTCGTTATCAAGACAGACAGCAGGTGCAATTAAAGATAAGTTCTTAAGAAATGTTAATTGCGTTGTCAATTTTGTTGTGACGATTATAATTATTATTTATTGATTTATTTATATGTTAATAGGTTCCAGGGTATGTACTCGTATACCTGGTGGGCTTGGACGAGTTTTTGTTGTTGTTGTTGTTGTCGTTGGGCTTTTGAACGTTATTACGATGTGGAAATGAGGGCTTGATGTTATTAGTGCGGCCCAAGACTCGCATGGAAATTAGTCAGGTGGAGTCGGATACTCATTAAGTTATTACAGGTTCCTCTGACAGGTGGGTGTAGTGGTTCTGTGTTTTTGATGATTCTGATCTTGTGTTATTTTTGGTGGTGGTTGTGTTTTTCTGATGGAAGTAGTCGTGTGTTTTTGGTGGTAGTGCAAGTGTGTTTATAGTGGTTGGGGTCGTGTGTAGATAATGGTACGAGCCGTAAGTTCTTAGCAGTGGTGATTCTGTTATTATAATGTAGTGGTCGTGTGTTTATAATGGTAGTGGTCGTGAGATTTTCATGGTAATTGTCGTATGTTTTAAATGATGTAGTGATGAATTTATATGATGCATATCATGTAGTTCTGTACTTATGCCGTCTGTCGTGTTCACTATTCCACACTACTTGACAGACCGGTAACCCAAGTCTAAGACGTGAATTTTCTTTGAGTCTTTGCGAGTTAGAGAACGCCGGAGCCAACACTCCACTCGTATGTAGCAGATGAACATTGTCACCTTCACATTGTCTCCTTTTGTTACTGTCTATTAAGCTAAGTAGCTCTACTCATGAAGGACTTACTCTCTCATTATATCTCACTCCTTCTCTCCACCCAACAATATTTCAATCATCGTACCAGTTCAAGCTTTCGACCCGAGCAGCCTTGCACAGCCTGTAATCAACCATGATGATTAGCAATGCTCATTCACTTCTTCCTAGAAATAGTCTCGTACTAACTTTGGCACATTTAGCCACCTGTATCCAGCATACTATTTTCCCTCTCTCCTCTCACTCATTCATTCTCAGTACCGTAACAATCGCTTACCCACCTTGTCACTATTCCATATTATTAGCAAATCTTGTCACCCTATAGCAATTAATACCTCAGGCATACTTAGTCTTTCATTGTCACTCGTATAAACACTCACAACACATGCATTCACTAGTAAATCAACTCGGCCCTACAACAAGAAAGTATACCTGCCGCCCACCCAAGCGACCAGGCCAGCAAAACCAGGAGAAGGGGTGACATAACTGAGGAAAAGGGCCAGAGTCACTTGGAGGTCCGGCCAGACGAGTGTGTAATCAGCCAGTCCAAAGTGTGAGGATTTACCCATAACCTTTTCACCAACTGCACTTGGATTCAGGACATCTATAGTGCTAGGTAATGCTTTCACTTTCTAGGGTGCTTACTCACACACATTTTTTTCCTCTTATCAGGATTTCTGTCAGCCATGTGTTTTTTGTTTCTATGATGACAACTCCCAATTACTACCATGATTATATTCTAACACAATATATTGTGATATATTCCAATTTAGCTGATCGTACTGATATCTACAGTAAGTCAGCTTATAGCTATATTTTCTAACCTACCTAACCGTTATATATATATTCAACTCAACCAGATTGACGTAGAGCAGCACTTCACTCCCTTAGAACAGAACATTGGCCTCAAAAGCAAGCACAGTTGGGTTGGTCAGTGTTATGTATGCTTCCCCGGCAAAACGAACATAAGTGCGGCGTGCTCTCCTGTCCTCTCCTCTCCTCACGCCCTGGGTTTATTTACACGTCGTAATGATAATGAGTGTGTTGAGAGCGGCAATTAGAAAACGTCTCGCGTGCAGAGGTGCCGACCAGCCCGGTATAAGCTCCTTGTCAACACCACATTTTTTCGTACACACACACACACACATACACACACACACACACACAAAGAGAGAGAGAGAGAGAGAGAGAGAGAGAGAGAGAGAGTGAGTTTGTCTGTTTCTCTTATTTCGTATCTATCTATCTACAGTATCTCTCTTTCGTCTTTTTAGTGGTGAATCCTTCGCTGTAGTCTAATGATGGTATTGAGTGAACTGGAGAGGTAATGGCGTAATTTAGGAATGGATGTGGAATGGAAATAGTGGTTACTTAATTAATGGTGATGCTTACACAGTGAAAAGAAATAGAAGAAAATATTGTTAGGCTTATCCTTTGATTGCCTCTCACATTCATTACCTTTCATTATATCTATACAATTATAAAGACATATGGGAGTGATCTTGTGTGGTCAAAGTGGTGAACGACTGATTCCTCCAAGAACCAATTAACCAGAGAGTCCTTGAGTTTTTAAATGATCACGACGGAGGTAATAGTTATAACGTATAACCTTCTATTTACTTACACGCTTCCCTCAACGCCATAAAATTACCTGGAGTTGGCTATCATAAACTTTCAACTACAGTGTGTTGTCAAACCAACCAACTACCATGCCAACCAACCAACCAATCAACCAACCATGCCAACCAACCATGCCAACTCACCAACCAACCAAACAACCAACTACCAGGCCAGCCAACCAACCAAACAACCAAACAAACAAACAACCAACTATCATGCCAGCCAACCAACCAACCAAAAACCTAACCAGCCACGAACCTACTATATATAACAAAAATAAACACCAAACAAAAGAGCATCAAATAACTGGATGCAAGTTAGTGTGTGTGTGTGTGTGTGTGTGTGTGTGTTGTCCCCCCTTATTTAAGCGTCGGCCTGGGAAGGGTAAGAGGTACAACCCTCGTCTCGGGTCGCCTGCGTAATGAAGCCGCTGGTTACTATTGCACGGCCCAGGGAGAAGGGGAAGGTTGCACTGAAGGAGGTGAGGCTAAAGGGGAGAGAAGTGGCTTGATGATGGGGGGGAGGGAAAGGAAGGAGTGGAGGAGTGCAAAGCGTAGTAGTAGTAGTAGTAGTAGTAGTAGTAGTTGTAGTTGTTGTGATGGTGGTGGTAGCGGTGTTAGAATTAGTAGATAAATTATTTTCTTTACAATACCCGATATATATATTTTTTGCTATGATAATTATTTGTTTACTCTTAAAAAAATTTGGAACAGGAAACATAAGAAGACAATATATAGAATGAAGGGATATTCAGGGAAATAAAGTTGGTAGAAGGAGAGAGAGGGCTTGGAGTCAGAGTAAGTAGGTATATAGAGAGAATGAAGGAGGAGAGGTATATAGGGACGAAAACAACAGGGGAATACGATGGGGTGAGATAGGCGAAACCAGAAGGGACTCATGTGCAGAAGAAAAAGTAAGTGTGCATAGATGAAGGAGGAGGGAAATACAAGGCAAAATGGCCAGCAATAGGGGAAGGGACCAGAGAAGGGAATGAAGTAGAGAAGTACAGTAAGAGGAGCTAAGAGGTAGAAGACAAAAAAGTGGTTGAGGGAGGGATGAGGGAGGAAAGTAAAAAGGGTTCGCAGCCAGAAAAGGGGAGACAGAGGACCACATTAGAAGAGGCATGGAGAGATGAAGATGGTGTAGACTGACTGTAGAGCGAAGGAAGGAGGGAGGGAGGGAGGGAGGGAGGAGAGAGAGAGAGAGAAAGGGAGAAGGGTGGCTCTGGTGAGGAAACAAGAGAGTGTCGCTGGCATCAATCATCGAGCTGTCATTGGCGTCGGGTAGAAAGTATCGGCTATCGGGTCCCCTATCGGCATATCAAGGGGGCAGGGTAGTTTGTCGGGGTGGGGCCAGGGACACTTATTAAAAATTTATATTAATGATGACAGTATACAGTAATTATGTTATATATATATTTCTTAATTAATGAAGTGAATAATTACATACTATACTCACTCTACTCTTTTATGAAAAGGGTACTAATGACGGAAGGAAAAAATATTTGATATTTGGAAGTAGAATACGTGACTTCTACAAACCGATCAGACCTGCGGGTTTTGCACTTACGAACAGATAATAAAATTGATATTTGATAAAACATAAAGTATGATTGCAAGTCATAGTAGACGCTGGTATACACGGGTCCTGTATATAGGATAATAAACTAACTATAGTAGAGAGAAACAGCGTTGGATGACGGCTTTGCCCTTTACTTACTCTTTGATAGGAGCCAGAAAGAAAATAATGTTTTAATATAAAGTACGTATTTCGTCGTGTGTATCGTAATATTTGCTTATGTATTATTTATGGATGTGTATATCGGTATTTTTTTTGTGCATGGTTGAATATCACTTCACTGTTTCGTATGTATTCTCAATCTTAGTCTCCCTGGCAAACTTTCATCTCTCCTATATTTTTTAGTATCTACTTAGTTCTCTTTATGTATGCATTACGCTCTGCTTGTTCAACTGCACAAGTTTTATTGTTTGTTTGTCTGTCGGTGTATCTAATCTTGCATGTATTTTTATTTTGTATCTTTGACTCTACATATATATATTTGCCTGTCCGTTTATCTGTCTCAGTAATGTTAATGCTCTTTACATTTTTGTGTCTGTCTGTTTATCTGTCTCGGAGTGTTGTCGATGTTGCTTAGTTATTTGCATCTGCCTGTCTGTTTATCTGTCTCTGAGTGTGTACCTCCTGAATCCCTCGCACTTTCATTAGATTTTGGAGCCTCCCCCGTGTGAAATATTGAAAGATTATTTAGTGACATGAAGCCCGTCTTTATTATTTATACTCCATCAATGGTGTATCTTGGACTCTACGATACTCTACCCCCCTTAATTAATCTTTCTCCAACTCTCTCATTTTTCTTGATTTTTCCTTCATCTTCCAACAGTCCCTTTGTTCCTTTTTCCAGCCCACCAAAGCTAACTTCAGTCCACTAATCCTTCCTTGCAGCTGCTGTTTTTCTGGTTATGGACTTGTAAGTAATACACAGTGATTGCCTCAGAGATACACGATTTATGTTTCGAAGTTTGGAGATTTCTATTGGCTTATGAAGAACAAATTTGATGTTATAAATTGTACATTTGTTCTCAGCTGCTTAAGAAAATAATCTCAAACTGTATATAATGTACAAACGTGGTTCAGTACATCTAGAATAACTGGAACCTGTCATCTCCCACGTTTGGCGTTTGTCCTAATTAGTGGTTGAGTAATACAGTTCCCTGGTGCTCTTTATTAATTTTTGTACAGTAGGTAGTTTCAAATTTAATGGATTTCGGCCATCTTCCTCGGAGAGAGTCTTTCGTATGTTTGAGTTGAGAGTGGTGAGGCTGTGGGTGATAGCAGTGTGAGAGAGAATAAAGGAAGATAAGTGTGGTGTTGTTAGAAATTAAACACATATATTCACCTAATTTTCCCTCTTCTTAATTACTGTTTCTTTATTTCTTTTTCCGCCGTCGAAACATTTACGAGTGGTGGCTACTCAGAGAAAGTGGCGATAAGTGACGCTCTAATTAAAAGATAAGAAAAAGAAGGCGAGTTGAAGGGAAGGAAAATGTGAGTTGGGGGAAAGGGGGGAGGGGGGACGAGGAGCGGTAAAGATTGAGGCTTGATCGATGTTTATGCCCTAGGGAGCCTGAGGAGGAAGAGGAGGAGGAGGAGGAGGAGGAGAGGGAGCCATGATGCACCTTATCTCCCCCCAGCAGCATCCCTCCCGACACTGTTGCCGTATATACCTAGAGGGACGAGGGGCGACGCTCCCCTTAAGCCTTTTCCTCGCCTTCCCAAACATTCAAACTTCCATGGAGTCTTACGCTGCCATACTACGACGCTTTCTTTTACTATGATAATATTCCGTGTTCTTCGCTCACGTTCAGAGGGTCACAGTTCCCCTTGCGCCATTTTTCCCTCCTACTCGAGCATTCAAACTTTCATCCATTGCCAAAGTTACTAAGATTTCTTGTACTATCATACTCCTACACATTGTTCTCTCATCAAAATTTAGGCACTGCTTCCATACACTTTCGAAGATATTCAGTGTGATCGGACGTTTGTTTTTGGCTATCATATTGCAGGTAATATTACCCATTTTTATTTTAGCTTGTAAATGTTGGTGGTAGTGTCAGTGTGGTAGTGAGGAGGTGAGAAATGTCAGGTCCTGTAAGTATTATTATTTCTATAGTGGAGTTGGTAGGCGGCAAGATTGGAAAAGCCCGAATGGCCGGAGGGAGAGGTTTTGGCATCACCGTCACCCACACAATTACCAGGGAAAATTGTGATTGTGTGTGGCACCCGCGTGGCACCAGGGATTGTCGTGAGTGCCAGCCTCCCTGTGCCACTTTTATCCGATACCAAGTTATCTGTGACAAGCCGACCTGGCAGCCCCGAGCCTCTTCTCTGTCTCACACTCTCTTTCGCCCTCTCACACATTCACACACACACACACACACACACACATACATAGACAGACTTTATAAAATACAACACACACACACACACACACACACACACACACACACACACACAATTTCTGTACACCCTCCTTCCGAACTTCTCACTCGCCTTTTCTCTTACTTTTTCTTTCGCCCCTCTCCTCTCTCTTTCCTACGTACTACCTCTCCCGTACCCCTCTCTCTTTCTCTATGGTCCTCTCTTTCAAACTTCACTCTACTGCCTCTACCCCCCCCCCCCTCTCTCTCTCTCTCTCTCACACACACACACACGTACACACACACACACTCTCTCTCTCTCTCCTCCCTCCCCTCTCACCCTCCCTTGCTCAGTGAAGCGCCACTCTCACTCACTCACCCGCGCTCACCTACACACATTTTTGGCGTAGTAGGTGTAGTAGTAGAGTAGTAGTAGTAGTAGTAGGAGTCGTAGCCGTAGCCGTAGTAGCAGCAGCTGTAGTAATGGTAGGGTGGTTAGACAGACCGGAGGCGTTACTCTCAGAAATCGGAGCCGAGCTGAGATGAGAGTGGATGAGAATGTGTGTGTGTGTGTGTGTGTGTGTGTGTGTGTGTGTGTGTGTGTGTGTGTGTGTGTGTGTGTTTAGCGAGGTTATGACGCGGTGAAATAAAGGCAGTGGGATTTGTGGCTGTTTTAGGTTTCCTGGAAGATTAGTAAGGCTTACGTCGGTTAGGTAGATAAGTAGGTGGGAAGGCAGGGAGGTCGGAAGGTGGTAGGTAGGTAGGTAGGTAGGTAGGTTGGTAGGTTGGAAAGTACTGTTGGTTGGTTTACACTTGGGAATGCTGTACATAGGTAACTGTAGTTAGATACTAGGTAGGTGTTTACAATCGAGTGTTAGCAAGGAAAGTATAACATAGTGAAAGATAAATACGTATAGGTAAATACAATAAATATTTTATCTGATGTGCAACAATCCTTTCAATTCCACTTCCTTCCATTTATTCTGGCTTCTCACCTGAAATTATTCTCTGGTAAACCTTGGTTAAAAGTCATTCAGAGTTTTTTTTCCTAACTTCACTAAGAATTA
>JAWZYT010001997.1:37500-52500 GCA_034508575.1 Petrolisthes manimaculis
GTCTCTTTTGTGAGGAGGTCCCATTATCCAGCGGGCATGATAGATGGCGAACACTCACGGCGGCTCCAGTCCAATTACGTGAAATATCAGATTACCGTCGGCCAGTAATGGATTACATCGCGAAAGAATGCCTCGGCCGTTTGTCATTGGTGATTCATGCGACCATTACCAGACCTGGGATTTCTCTTGTGGCCGTCATTGATTCCGCCTCACCTTACTGCCTCAAACCCACGACTTGGTTGGGGGGTTGTGATCAAGTGCGTCACCACTAGGCCTCCTCTGCCTCCTCCGCCTGAGCCTCCGTCACCTCCCACGCCTCAGCTTCCCTCCCCCTACCGCTGGTTCATGAGGACAATTTTTCAGGTGCGGAGGGCGAGATATGGCCTGTAATCTGAGCGTTGGAATGATTGATTGATCGTGGGAGACCAGGTTAAAATTTTGTACTTCATCAGGGATACAGTCGTCCTTAGCCCCGTCAGCAGACAACCAGTCTCATCACGCCCTCATATGCCCCTCATATCACGGGTTCAAGGTCGCCACGTGCGTGAACCTTCATATATAATTGCGTATTAAGGAAGTTTGAATATATTTGGCGTTAGTACGCTAATTAATTAGTAGCCTACGATCTGTTGGCAATATAGCAAGTCCGTCGTAAAGAAAAACAACGGTCGATGTTAACAGTGTCAAAAAGAAACGACATATAAATTGACGACCTAGTTACTCGTATGACATGACCTGACCTAAAGCATGACCTACCTCGGTGACCTGGACGCCGTGGTCGTCAGCAGCCGACGCCACCACACTCTGGAGGAAACTGGCCAGAGTCCTTGCTGGTGGCGGCGGCAGGCAAGGGGCCGTGAGGGGACACACGACGGGGCCCTGGTCGACCCAAGGTGTAAAAACTCAGCTACCCATTGTCCAGCTGAGGTAATGCAGATTAATCTAGTGACCAGCCGAGAGTGAGGAGCTGTCTGGAGCTGGTCACAAAGAGGGGACAAAGGTGGCCACGTCGCCTGAGAGCGGGGGCGACTTTTTGCTGGGCGGTAGAGGCGGGCGGCGGTGGCTGGCACCCAATGCAGGCGGGCGGCGCGGCCAGAGCAATGCAGCTGAGGCCACTGACCAGGGGAGGGGGACGCGCCGGGGGCACAATACACTCACAATACTCTTGGGAATATGCAACGGCCAGGGAAATTTTTTTGTCACGTCGCCTGTCATATGCAGGGTGGGTGCGGCCTGACCACTGCAGGTAGGGTGCCGGCTGCATTGTCAGATTGGGGGGGAGGGAGGGAGGGGACAGACTCGCCCAGCCAGCCACCCTGTCGCCCCTAACCAACCCTATTATAGTGTTTTCTCCCAAGGCCGGAGGGGTGAGAATATGGAGGAAGGCCCTTGTGGCTTGGAGGTGACTACAGGATGTCTTTAGGACTAATGTATCAGTACTAGTATCACTACACACATACAGATTCATACTCATACAAACAAAGCCTCGCATATATCAACATTCTTACATACACACGTACAGACCCATACACACAAGGACTTACGCTTTAGACCAGTTACCAACACACACACACACACACACACACACACACACACACACACACACACACACACACACACACACACACACACACACACACACATATAATTTATAGACCCACGTGCATGTACACACACATACACACTCATTCACACACAATAAAGCGTGTATGGACAAACCCGAGACGAAATTGAAAGACGTGTACTGTACTATGTGGCAGGAAAACACCCCTTTAAATAGACCACCATTATTATCACTGTCGTATTATCTATATTGCAGGAGGTGCTGTGAGGACGAGTATGCAATATCATGCTGTATATTTTCACTATATAATTATACCTGGGCTTATCTATCTTATTTTTTGTACTTACGTTTAACCTTTTCCAAACATATGTACAATATCAGAATTTCCAAAACTCACGAGCTGAGAAATACACACGACTTCCTTGGTCACAGTTATTGTGCATTCATGAGTGAACTGACAACTCGCCATACCAATCCTTCTTTTCAGTCATCACACTTTTGGCGTCCACTAAATATTTTTGCTTTAGAAACTCAGACCTATGGTAAATCATAATCAGCGTCGGCTGTATTTATTTGTAATACTCACTTGTTGCTTTGTTGCCTCAATGACAAATCGTTCCGAAACCTGAGTAACAAGCCTGAGTGCCAAGGCGTACAACCACAACACGCGTTATTGTTAATAAGAGGAGAATCTGCCTCCCCGTGTCCCTAGATGATGGACAGACAGAGATAATTATACCCTCGATTCATGTCAAAAGAAAGACGGATAAACTTGAAAAATAATATAATTTTTTTTGTGTTTGAAACACTACCGGGATTTAATGCAATAAACCTTGATGAATTGGATCTCTGAAAGGTGTGTGTCATGATGGTTGCTTGTGTTACTTCATTTAAAGTATGATAGTTAAAAAATAAGGGTAAAGCACGATTGTTCGAAGTTATAGGCACGTGAAAAGAAAAGTTTTGTTTAACTCTACACTTAAGTTGATATTTCGACACTTTTCCCTTCCTCAATATAAACGACAGGATTAAGCTTATGAAAACTCCTTGAGTGATGATTTCATATTTGATTTATTATGTCAAGCAATAGTATTTATAATCCTCATTATATTTCTCTACTTGATAGAAAGCTTAACATTACCTTTTATAAGAGGAATAAGCATCATTTCCTTCCTTTCCACATCTACTCTCACTTTAGTACTTATATCCACCTTATTTGATCTGTAAATATTAAATAATATCTCGAGACCAAATATACATTATAATATTTTTACTTGATTCTGTTTCTGTTTTACTGATAGTCACTGCGTTAACTGCATGAAAATGAAAAGTATTTGAATATGTAATTGTGTGCCGGTACCTGAAATGTTTTATGCGGATCTTTGGTGAACACATAATCTTCTTAACAACGCTGGAAAAACATTAATGTCTGCAGGGAATAATTATACGATATCTAGACTTTATATAATTTTACAGAATACCCATGAGTACACTGCAATATATATATATATATATATATATATATTATAGTAACGAAAAGAGATTATTAACAACAATACGCAAAAAAGTTTATGCCATACATAAATAATGAGCCTTTTACACATAACTCAGTTATTCAGAAAATTAACAAATCATACACAGAAAATTACACAAAATGCAGAGGACTAATGGGAAAGAATACAAATAAAGTTAAATGTTCAAGATATAGACAATAAACCAACTTTAAACGCATACCAAACTAAACAGAAAACATTCATAGATAACACCGCATACAACCGTAAAAAAATATTAAACTCATAAAACAAAATAATACATAATGATACAAAATACATACGCCCATAAATAAGGGAAACACAAAGAAACCCCACCATACAACATTAGAAAAAAAAAACAGATGTAAAAGGAAATTAATACTAACACGATAATAATAATTAAAAAAAAAAACAGTACACGAAGTTCTTTTGTTATAACACTGGGAGTAAAAATAATCCAGCACTCACCCCGACCCCATCAGCCAGCCAGCCAGCCAGGGGTCGGAAGTGCCCTCACCTTTAATAACATACCACTCGCATTAATTATTTTTTTTCTCTCACGACAGACCAAAAAAAAAAAAAAAAAAAAAAAGGAGTAAAAATAACAATGACATGACGAGCTCATTAATAAAGCTGCTGCTGCCCCGCGTCTCACTGACCTTGACTCTTTCATTCATTTGTTATTAAACGAGAGAGAGAGAGTGAGAGAAAGTGAGAGAGAGAGAGAAAGTGAGAGAGAGAGAGAGAGAGAGAGAGAGGTTTGGTTGTACACCCGAGGTAAAAATATTGTTGGTTCGAGTGTTCTGGTTCACTCACACGTTCCGACACACAATGAATAAATAGATGTTATGACTATGAGGTATGGTAATGTTTTATCATTGAGATGGAATAACACAGTAGTACACAGTTGATTCTCGTAAATATTCGGATAATGAATAGTTTTTAACTCAGAGAAATAATATTGCAGCACGAATATTTCATTGTAGTAACACGATGGTACGCATTTACATATTTGTTTAAATGAAAAAGTTCTACATGATTACGAGTTGATGGGACGAAACTTATGTCTACAACTGTACTGGACATAGCCTATGGTTGGTGAAAATAATTGTGATCTTTATTTTTTTTCCCGGTATTCCTGGTCATTAAAACGGAATTTGTGAGTAATTAAAATGTTTCATGCCAGGCCACTGCAGGTGTTATTATTTCTTGTTTTCTGGGTCAGTGCAGAATGTTAGTGTAATTAACGTAGCGTTTTCTAAATAAATGCAGATATTTGTGTTTATAAAATCATTGTATTTTATTAACAGAATTTCTGTATAATTAATTTATTGCATTCTGGGTCATTATGATTTTCCATTTCCTACAATTGACTTGTACATTTTTAATAGACCAGATTTTCATCGCGTTATGTTTCACGACATACATTTCTTCAGCCGTCAAGTAGAATTAATATATTCACAGTAATTAAATTTTCACATTTTCCATCAATTTAATCCCAGAATAAAAAGGGTGAGTACGTCTGCACTGTATAAACTTCACGTTTTCTTAAAGGATGATTAAATTTGTCTTTGAAAAGGAGGTTACTGATTCATCCACAACGTGCCACAAAACAGCAAGTGTATTTGGGAAATTGTCTTCATGATGTACTTTGGAAGACTAGATTACCTCAACTTCTTTCTATTCCAACGTGTGACTCGATTAACATGACATTGTATTAAAATGCATAATGTTCAAACATATTTACTGTAGCAACTATTTAGATTCCCGATTCCTGTGTGTCGGGTCCGAGAATGTTAAGTGGACACTGGCCTAGTTTTTAATTTTAAAATTAAAAAAAGAAAATAGTATAAACTGCAGACTGGCCGAGTAATCCCGCTCCCTCTCTCTGTAAGAACTAATCTCTATGAAATAGCTTTTCCTGGGTTAATTGTTTTCACTTGGGTTCGTGTGCTTTTTTTTTTTTTTTTTTTTTTTTTTTTCTTTTCAAGTGAGCTGAAGGTGCTGTCATCTTTAACAATCGGAAACACACCCGAGGCGTCTGTATGTTTTGTGCTTCAGTGTTTGTGTTCTCGGTGTTGCTTGTTGTCGGTATTGGAGAATCTTAATCAGTGGTCGAATCCAGAGTGACGAGCCTCAGAATGCAACTCTAAAATTTTCCTCAGCTCAATAATAAAATTAAAGATGGGAATAATGATAATAAACTTATAAATATACAGAGAAAGTAACCATTATTTTTTTGCTTTAAACTTAACGAACCAGCGATGACAATATTTATTGGCTGCAACTTATTACAGTGAAAAAAATATTTATTTCCATTTATGGATGTTGGCTGACCAACTGACTGTTATTGGCGTAGGAAGGCTAGAGTGAGGACATGAGTGAATGAGTAAGGGTACGTGAGGGAGGGAAAAGGGGAGGAACGGATGGAGAGAAATCAATCCAATTTTAATCTAAAAATATTTTATAATGCTTCCACTTCTATTGATTTTCCTTTGTTTAGTGTTTGCCATGTCAGTTTGTCATTCTATAGTTTTAACACCATATGTAATAATGTCAATTTTACCGCTAAATCTGTAAAAGAAATAAAATTTAAATATATTCTACTAAGCTGCAGATCACCACACTCCATTCAAAGCATGTTGTGTTTTCACATTTTTTCCCACTAGCACATGCCATATTTTCCCAGGACACTCTTCTCCACATTCACTTTTTTATTCAACCAACATATAAACCTTTAGACCATCAGCCATCCTTCCTTCCTCTTGCAACACCTTCCACTATAGCGTCCTCCTCTTCTCTCACCAATATCTTCCCCTACACCACCTTTGTCCCCTCAGCAAGCCCTTCCTCCATCCCTCCTCCCCTCCCCATCACCACCAGCCAGCATGAGCGTTCTGCCTGTAGTACTCCACTTTCATTCATGTACCACCAATACTTTATGAATGGCCATTTTGTTTACAGCCTACTCGCGTGGCAGCCTTTTAACTCTCCAGGCAGCGGTACTAAAGGGTGACCAACTGACTGTGCTTTTGTTGTGGGGGAGGCAAGAGTGAGAGAGTGAGGGAGGGAGGGAGGGAGAGAGGAAGGAAGGAAGGGAGGGAGGGAGGGAAAGAGGGAGAGGGATCAGTCCTTTTCCAAGCCAAAAGATTTTGTGTGTTTGTTTCCAACTTTCAGTGCAAGTTAGTGGAGGGCAGGACTGGGGGAGAAAAGAAATATTTGTATGGAAGTTGTGTCATCCCCTGCTGCCTGGGTGGATGGTAGCGCTGGTGGTTGTCTTCGTCTTTTCACATTTTTCTCGAGCAAAAATATAATGCCGGTTAATTAAATACTCAGAAGTAAAATTGTCGAAATAAAAGGTTTGATACAAATAACAGACGTAGAGGAATGGATAAAGTTGCAAGTGACACTTATCCTACAGTAGACTACTACTAACTTCTTCAATTTTTGCTACTTTTGCTGCTGATGACGATGGAGCTAATGATATTGATAAACAAGATGATGAATTGCTAATAAAAAAAATAACGTTGCTATCGCCTGATGTATCTGTAATATTACAAGGGGTTAATAAAAACGTCAGCTCATTGATCAAAAATAAATTCTCTCCGCCAGCAGTAATTAATTCCTCGTCCTTAATTGCTCATTGCACAATTAGCACTAAAACCCACACGTCGGGGAAACAAAAAGAGCAAGCGTTTGTTGTTGTCAGGGTCACGTGAGTAGCAACACAGTGAGAGAGCGAGGTGGTGGTGGTGGTGGTGGGGCAGGGACCAGGAGCAGGAGGAGGAGGAGCAGGAGAGGAAGAGGAGACAGAGAGGGAAGGCACGGGGGGAGAGGATAGTAAAAGGAAAAAAATACTACTACGGCGAGCATTAGCGGGGGAGGGGATTGGAGGGAAGGGAGGGAGGGAGGGGGCAGCAGCAGCAGCAGCACGCGACCTAGGTTTTAAAAATACGACTAAAGGTGCACGACCAAGCCAACACGGTCACTCGGATATTTACAGCAGTACGCCCCAGTTTTTCCACCTCCCTCTCTCTCTCCCCCACCCACCCCTGCCGTTACTATACTCCTGTTGCTACTACTACTACTGTTGTTGTTGTTGTTTTTGTTGTTGTTGTTGTTGTTGTCTTCCATCGGCACAGTATTTTCTTTTCAGTTTCTATTGACATTGCTTTCAGTTACTCGAGTGTTTCTTTCCACTTCTGCTACTATTATTTCTACTATTACTATTACCATTATTACTGATACTACTACTACTACTACTGATGCTACTACTTCTGATACTACTACTTCTGATACTACTACTATTGATACTACTACTACTGATACTATTTCTACTGTTACTACCATAGCCTTCATCACCACCAATCCAGTCACACTCGTCGCTACAAAAGGTTTTCTCTCACCTACATTGCTTTATATTTTTCTTCCCCTTCACACTTCCTTCCCATACTTGGTGGTCGTTTCCTGGATGAATTAATTATATTATTGCAGTATTGTGTATAGTATTATCATTTTTACATTCTAATTATGATAATACCGGTATATTATTATTTTTATTATTATTATTAATAGTAGTAGTAGTAATATTTATTTTTTTATTTGTAATATTGGTATTATTATTATTAATATTATTATCATCATAGATATTGTTACTCTTCTTATAGATATTGTTAACACAGTTCCATTTATTAATGTCATGTATAAAATATTATACTTTCCCTTTGTTTTCTTATTTATTTTTCATTCTGTTATCTTTATCCTATAATTTCGTTACGGTTTTATTTATTTCATTTATCGTTCTTGATGTCGCACTTATTTAGTGATACGAGTAGAATTTATTTAATGTTTGCGGGGTAAATTATATTAAATTTACTATATTTCATTATTTTGGATTTTATAGTTGTCAATATAATTATGCATTGTTTCATCATTTTCATCATCATAATTTTTTTCTAACAAGTAGTAATTTTTTATTCAACGAGAGGGCGCTACAATAATTATAAACGAGCAGTATATTGGTAATGATGAGTGAATGGACTGAAAGGTAGAAAAAGAATAAAATTAATGAGGAGCATTGAGTGTGATAAAATTATAATTTTCTCTACATGTTGTCAGTTCTTCTTCATCTTAATAAAGAATTATTAACAGAGGACACATAAAATATCTATAAAAGTATGGGACGCCGACATAAAATATTCACCGCCGAAAAAAAAATTATAATTGTTTCTTATGTCATACAGATATTCATATTATTATATTAACATTAAACAATTAGTGAACTTCGTAAACACCAAATATTCTTACAATTATCGTATGCGCGTTGTACTAATGTCCGTACTGCGGTCACCAAACATTCTTTTGTTCAATAACGTAAACTCGAACTTCCAGAATACGTGGGGAATTCGGCGTATATATATATATATATATGTGTGTGTGTGTGTGTGTGTGTGTGTGTGTGTGTGTGTGTGTGTGTGTGTGTGTATGTGTTGTCTCTGGAATATACCCTCGGAGTGAGATTTTAGTCAGGCATAGCGGATGAGAGTTGCACTATCTCTCACGGCCTCATGCACTCCCTCCCTCGCTACTCTCCATCTCTCCTGCATACGTACACAGCGCTATTGCCCACCTCCCTTCTGCTCCGATACACTTTTACAGCCGCGACTTCTGCAGGTAAACACGTCGGGAGAGTTGACACAGCGGCGGCCCGGCTCGGTATATACGGTACGGGTCGGTCGGTCGGTCAGGTCAGTCAGTACAGTAGTAGCTCCAGCGGCAGAGTCACCACCACCACCACTACCACCATCACCACCACCACCAGGCCGTTCTGTTCCATTTAACTCTCCTTTGAGCACCTTTAATACAAAACCGCCGGCCGCGTATCTGTTCACCGGGGCGTAATGCATCTGAATTAGCCTGTGTGTTTTGTCCCCCGTTTTTCCTCGCATACTCAAACAGATGCGTTCTGATTTCGGCTTAAATTTGCACCTGATTGCCGCGGCGGATGGAGAGGCCGGACACGGGGTCGAGAGAGAGAGAGAGAGAGAGAGAGAGAGAGAGAGAGAGAGAGAGAGAGAGAGAGAGAGAGAGAGAGGGAGGCTTGGTCAGCTGTGAATTAAAGTGTTCTCGTATTTACAATGGTCACTGGAGTATTACCTTCATCCCGGCGCCGCCTAGATCACCCTTCTCATTTTCACCCCGGACTGTTTGTTTGCCCTGGCTGGAAAAATATTGATGATTTCGTCGTAGCAAAATGATTCCTGCTATTGGTTTTAACGGTGTGTGAGCTCGAAAAAAATTCTTGCGCGGCTGAGTGAATGAGTATGAGAGAGAGAGAGAGAAAGAGAGGGAGTGGGAGAGGTGAAGAGCTAGGGAGAGAAAGAGGAGGCTGGTCGAATACGGGCAGCCAGGGAGAGGGAGTGAGTGAAACTGTTATACCGATGCAATGAGAAAGAGAGTGTGAGTGAGTGAGTGAGTGAGTGAGTGAGTGAGGGTCAGTGGTCGAACTTGGTGAAAATATTACTTCACACTCCCCACCCCTGAATATCCGCCGCCGCCATCACCGCCACCACCACCAGATAGTGATAATGGGGTCAAAGGATGAAAGTTTTTGACGTTCCGATTGGACTGCGACATTATGAAGAGGACTGACTGACTGACTGACTGACTGACTGACTTGTACGGTGACAAAGAGGAGGCAGGAAGGAGTGAAGTGGCAGGGATTTTCAATTGGACTAAGGTAGCGTTTTCATTACCGAGGTGAAGAAGGTGCTTTTACACCCGAGTATTTGATAATGATTTAACAGTTGTGTAAAGTAGCGTGTAATGCAGTCGTCACTTTTATACTGTAGCCTCCAGAGCTTCAACATAAATAGTGTACAGCGTTAACTGGATGTTATTGCCGGGAATACACTCGCGGAAAAAATGAACGAATAATATAGCTTTCTCTTCCTTCCACGTGCACGTTAAAATAATACTTGTAACTGCTAAAGCAGTTTGTTATTATATCGAATATGATGCGAGAGTTTATTTAATCCTGCTCTTTCAGTATAAGTACATGCAAATGAATGTAAGAGTAAACTCTGAAACATGGTAAAAATAATATTTTATTGCATGGGTAATAGTGCATGTTCTTGGTAAGACATTAATTACTGTGACGCTCATTTTCTATACAATTCCCGGGTATTTAATGTCAAGGTATTACTGCTACAAAGTATTGTGTAATTACCTTCTAAGACTTCTAATCTTTTGTTACTTTTTATGTGTCCTATGTACTGAAATGCGTATGTGTTCGTATAATTGTATAAATACGCCATGAAGAGTAATTTCTGGACTTGTATAATCATCTCGTCAAATGGTCTATACATAACTGCTTTGTTTTATAATAATAAACATTGCTGGAAGCTGTATAGTGATCAGGGAATGTAAATGCTCTCTAAATACAATGATGATGATAATGATGATGGTGGTGATAGTGATGTTGATGATGATATGATGATAATGTGATGATTATAATGATATAAATTTTTTTTTCACAGATGCTCGACTTACATGAACTCAATAATTATCTGCATTGCGTTCACAATCCCCTGTCGGATCCGAATGCCACAGTGTTCGGTCATATCTACACTCTACATGTGTGACTAAAGAAAAAAAATAAGATAACCAGCTCACAAGATGATCACCATGATGTTAATGTAAGTCAGCCTTGAGTAGTGGAGCGGTACCGTTACACTCGCACTCCAAAATATGTATCTTGACTTGCTTCGAATAACTTGATCGAATATTAAGCGAACTCAAGCAAATATGAAACAGGATAAGCGTTGTAATGGGTTCACTAATATGTCAAATGATTCGAAACTTCAACAACAAGACCTGGATATAAATTTTGGATTGCGAGTGTACATGTATTGGCGTACTGTACATATATATACTGTATGGTCTGACTTTCCGAGGCCATTTCTCAAAACCAGGAAGCACTCACTAAATAATTATACACACGTGTTATTTTGTGCGACGGTGTTAAAGAATCAATGGCCTTCACTTCTCTTACAAAATCATAAGAGGAGTTGCGTAAATATTGTAAAAACTAATTTTAATATTTTTTCTTACCGCGTGTGTATCATAGAATGGTGTGTATGGGTACAATGAAGGGAAGGGAAGGGGGCGGGGGACAGCCATGATGCCATCTGACCATTGAACGGCTGAAAAGAGGGTGGGAAGGTTGGGAGGTATACTGTATAAGGGAACGTGTCGGGAAGAGCATACACAAACACACCTGCATACATACACCTCATATACACGCACTTGCACACTCTTGCACACCCACAATCACACATCTGCATATAAAATTTCATTCATGTAAACTGGTACTCCTAAGCACACACACACACACACACACACACACAGTTACCTCGCTAGTAGCTGGCTGACCACGGTATTACAAGGAAGGGTAGGGTAGGGTAGGGTACGGTGGGTAGTATAGGGTATAGGCTAGGGTACAGGGGTTGGGTAGTAGGGTGCAGCAGCTTGCCCATAGGCCAAAAAGGGGGACGTCTGAGCACAGATGAAAGGCGGTGTGTGTGAGGGATGATAGGCAGGGGCGAGGGCAGACAGGTCGGGGCCGAGACAACATGAAAAGGGATGGAGGGAGGCCAGGGTAAGCCGAGAGAGAGAGGGGTCAGAGAAAAGAGGAGAGGTGACGCTGGAGGAGATAAAGAACGGAGCATTGAAAAGAGGGACGAACAGACCTACAGACACGAGGGTGACAGAGAAACGTGTGAGAAACAGAAAGAGGTGGAAGGGTCATGTAAAAGAAGAGAGGTACAGTCGGCGGCAAAAATTGTGTCGCCACATCTGCCAAGTCAGGAAGTAGCCTACAGTATAGACAAATATGCTTCATAGGCTCTTAAAATGAAAACCCAGATTATTTTTCTAATTTGCCTCCTGGATATTGTAATTCTGTATGGTGAAAGTGTTTGTTCGATGAATATCCTTTATATTATCCTTCCAAAAACGCTAAGAATAAGACGACACGAATTTTACCGTCGACTGTACAGCTGGCTGAGATAGATACAAACAGACATATGATATAGGAGACGATATTATTTACAGGGACAAAATAATCACATATAACTATGCCCGAATTAAATGTCAAACAGAAGAGAGGAGTTGGGTAGACACATTAAACGAGTTATTGAATAGGAAGCTGGTTATAATTATGCCACTGGACACATGGGTAGGATAACACAGACACTGGAGGAAAAACAACAACATGAGAGGGACAGAAAGAAGGTGAGGAGCAGAGAGGAAAAGGCCTGTCCAAAAAGAATGCAGACAGAACATGTGATACCAAGGCAGGGACATCATCGGAAAAGGGCAAGGGACAAACTAACTAATAAACAGAGGAACTAGACTAGAGGAACGGGTATAGGCATAGGAGAAAAGTTGACGAGTGATAGGCATAGGAGAAAGGGAGTGAATAGCTGACTGACTGACTGACTGACTGGGTGGGTTAGGTACAAGGTATATATGACAGGATAACACAGAAACTAGAGTATACGAATGACCGTGGGCACGAGGGAGGGAGAATGGATGGGTGGGTAGGTGGGTAGGCAGGTAGGTGGGTATAGGGTTGAACTGTGACCGCGCCTATATGGGGTATGTACAGTACAAAGGGTCAGTTCTGCTCTAAAACAATGCATGGTTTCCACAGGGGCAGTCACCAGCACCAGCAGCCATAGCGCACACATACACACACACATACACATACACACACACAAACATACACATACACATACACATACACACACACTCCCTCTCTCACTCACTCTCTCTCACTCTCTCTCACACACACGTACCACCACCGTAAACACCATCACCACTCCGCTACATTTCTGGCTTATCGCTCCGAGGTGTATTTTTCGGTATCATATTGAAATCCAATATAAACTCTAGAGTGTGTTTTGAGAGCAGTGTTTGGTTGGCCATAAGTGCTCGGTCACCCTTACCTAACACCGCTGCTGTTCCATATACTCAGTACTGGAAAAAAGTTAGTCCAGTCAAACATTTTTAATTTATTTCGGTAATACTTCCGTACATCTTTAACTTTCTTATACGTCACTTTCATCACCTAGTTTACGATTATGTGATTTTTTTAAAAGATTCAGATAATATATATTGTATCCTCTTATGTATATTTTGTGTGTTTATTATATTTTTCACATTGTTTATGGTGTTAGTAAATTGTATCACCGCCTGGTCGTATTATGCGTTAGTGTTCGGAGTATGGAAAAGCGTAACCCATATCCTGTTTATATATCCCGTTAATTATCTTTATGGTGTTAACGTGTTGTGATGCCAGCAGGCGCCTGTAAGAGTGTTTATACCCGAGAGAGTGGATGTTCTGTGTTTGATTATTTCAGGTCCGTGTACCTTGAGGATATATATTTGTACAGTCACGAGCACAGTGGACTCCGGTATGTGTATTTTATTATGATTTTTGAGTCTTGTTTAATTATTTCATATTTTCTTGTTATCCTATTTGGTGCTTCCCTATCTTTGCGTTTTTTGCCTTTATTTCTGGTTTTATTTTTTTCAGTCAGGCTTTCCATATTATTTATATCACTTATTTATATGTCATACTACTTTTCGATATTATAATTTTGTTTTTAAAAATCATGGACAGACTTTTTACAAGTTTTCCTCTGCTCGATTTATCTACTTTCTTGTTATTTTTTCTGTGTTTTGCTTACTTAATGTTTATTTTATTCCACCATCTTACTTATACCAGATTTTATTATCTTTGTTGTTCATTTCCTTGGTTTACTGTTATCTCATGCTCTTCCCCTTCCACAGTGTGATTAATTAATATTTCCTCTCGCTTTTCATCTTTTGTTTGGCTTTTATTGTAATACCACTGATATCACGAACTATCTGCCTTCTGAGTATAATATTTCTTTCGTTCTTCCTCCTATAGTTCTTACTATTGGTACCCAAAATAATCTTCCTTGTCCCCCTCCTCTCTCTTACCCATTTAACCACGTCCCTCTGCCCCCTCTCATCTGTGTACCTATCCCCTCTCATTTCAATAACCTTCCCCTCTCATCTCCCTTGAACCCTTCCTTCCTTCCTTCCTCCCTCGCTCCCTCCCTCCCTCCCTCCCTTTTCACTTCTGTAAACCTTTCCTCATTTCAAATCCTTTCCCTCTCATCTCGAGCCTCTTCCCCCCGCCCTCTCATTTTAATAACCGTTCCCTTTCATTTTAATAATCTCTCCCTCTCATCTTGAAATTTCCTTCTTCCTCTTGTATACCTTTGGTCTTTCATATCCTTTATTATCTTATCTGTCTTTCCTTGATCTTTCTCTGTCCTTTCTTCTCAAGCAGTCTTATTTTTTTTATGTATACAGTTTCCTTGCAACTGATCCTTTTATATATATTTTTTTTCTTATGTATTATTTTTTTTTTCTTGTGGTCTCACGTTACTTCTCTGTTATTTTTCCTTCTCTTTTTTATAGTTCTGTTTTATCGTCTTTCTTTCCCTTTTTTTTTTTCTTACAATTCCTTCCCTATTTTTTCAATATATATAATTTACTATATCTTCCCCATCCACTTAGTAACTTTGTCTTTATTAGGCTATTATTGTTTTTCGTTCTTTGCTCTTCGCCCTTTTCCTCTCAACTTCAGCAACATTCTCTCTGTCATGTATTTTATTTCGTGTGTCCAGCCAGTATTTCTGTTCTTTTCTATCCTTGTGTATATTTCATGTCCTTCCCTATCCTCTCTCCATCCTTTCTCTTTGTTCACTTTACTCCATTTCTTATCCTTTTTGTTTCTTTTCATCTTTTGTGTGAGCCCTTCCCTTCCCTCCTTCCTTCCTTCCTTCCTTCCTTCCTTCCTTCCTT
>JAWZYT010001997.1:55000-57500 GCA_034508575.1 Petrolisthes manimaculis
TAACATTAATAATAATAAAATATTTTAATATAAAATAGCATTAATAGTAAATATCATATTACAACCAATGATTGCAAAAATACAGAGATAACACAAACAATAATAATAAGAAAAGTTATATCAATAATAATAATAATTATTATTATTATTATTATTATTATTATTATTATGATATTGATAATAATATATATAATATTGATAATAATAATTATTATAATATTGATAATAATAATGATAAATATGATATCAGTATTGATAAAAATAATATTGATTGTAATAATATTCATAATACTAATAATAATAATAGTTATATAAATGATAATTATTTTTCATAAAAAGGGTTTGTTATTTTGCACTGAGAATCTGATAATATTTTCATTACTCATACGTGAAGGACAGCTCGCTGGAAGGGACCACCTCAATTTTGTCCACCACTTCTTCCTTCCCCTCCTCCTCCTCCCCATCTCCCTCTTCTTCCTCCCTAACAAAAGTGAGTGAGCAGCGTCCACTTGATTGGTAAGTTATGTATCTTCGCTATCAGTTCAATTAAATTATTGCCTCGGTGTTATGTGAAGGGGAGCTGTTGGGGTCAGGGAGAACAGATTGACTCCTAGACTGTTTCAGCTCCTGTTCCTACTATTGGTAAATATAACAATTTGTGGCCACAGTAATTACATTTTCAGGATCAGTTGGCGCTCATTTGAAGTTTGTTAATATTACTGTGTTCCACCCTCGACTCCTTCTGGTGCTGTCGTGGTTGTTGTGAGTAAATTTTTGTGTTCTTGAATAGTTGCATAAAGAAGTCAAGGCTTGCTTTACAGTTTGCTAACAAATATATATGTAAACATTAGATTCTTATACCAGTTATTCGTCTGCGCCTCTGCTACGCAACGTAAGTGAAATATTTATGTCATCATGTTTTGTGCTTCAGTGACGATGCACATTCATGTATGAGTAAGCCTTTAAGTAATTTTTTTATAGTTTTTAATCGTGTTTGTGTATGAAGATTTGTAATGGCCCGGGCAAACAAGCCTATATCTAATGTCCAAACTCAATAGAAAAAAATCTAACGTATCTGAATACTGAATGACGAGCCTGTGAGGGATGGCAGCAACATATTATATGAAGAGGACAAATTATCAGGGAAATAGTACCCATGTTTCATCACATTCCTATACATGATTGTGATTGCGGAAGCTTGCGTGTGTGTGTGTGTGTGTGTGTGTGTGTGTGTGTGTTTGTTTGTTTATATGCATGTGTGTGTGTTTGTTTGTATGTGTGTGTGTGTGTGTGTGTGTGTGTGTGTGTGTAGCTGGTATTTTTAGTACAACAAATGCAACACACACACACACACACACACACACACACACACACATTCTGTCCCCCTTTCCCTCTCACCACCACCACCGCCGCCGCAGCGTTTCATTCCCTCGTATTTGTATCAAGTTTGTTGTGTACCCGAGCAAAACTGCCTTCACCCCTCACGTCCTCCCCTCCCTCAACCACCTCCACCCCCCCCCCACCCCCACAACCACTAACTACGCAATCTTGTCACGTCCAGGTTGGCCCATGTAATCACGGAATCCTGCCCCTTCTAATCACATTAAGTAATTTTAGAGGCACCAATTCCTTCAATCCTTCAAAATGGAAATCTAATGTTAACCCCGGTCGGATCCTGGGCAGCATTAGCGCCCAGCCATGCACCGATATTCTGTAATCTTATAGGGTCTACAATCTCACAATGAAATCCTCGAATCATTGAATACACGGAGAGAGAGCGAGAGTAGTAGTAAGATAGTATTGTGAGGCGTGGCTACCCGGCTGGCTGACTGGCTGGCTGGCTAGCTGACTGTCTGTCTGGTTTGGTGGAGGCTACTGAAAGATTGGTTGGTTGGTTGGTGGATTGGATTTTTGGTTGGTGAGTTGGCTGGTTGGTTGGTTGGTTGGTTGATGGGATGGCTGAATGATTGGATGATTGGCTGGTAGGTTGGTGGATTGGATGGTGGGTTGGTGGGTTGGCTGGTGGGTTGGTGGATTAGATATGTGTGTATCTACCCGACCGTTTGAGTGTATGTTTGGGTGATTAAAGGCATATATATTTTTTTAACTGGTTGGCTCTTTTTATTTGTTAGGCTAGATAAAATGACACGGTTGAATAACTTGAGTGTGAAACTATATAATTGAATTAACTGGCTCGCTAGGTGGATCGAAATGGTTGGTTAACTGTGGACTGACTGACTGAAAAATAAACAGATTGAATATATTTAGACCTACTAGATAGCTGTTCTGTAAGTGGGTGTAGGTGTGTTTGTTACTCGTGGGTGACTGACTCGCTAATTTAGTAACTGACAAACTTTTTGGGTGCTTAATTGGCAAAGTGGGTGATTGACTCGCTAATTGGGAGCTCTAGCATCTTCGTAAACGGGTGAATATAACTCGTTAAAAAATTGGGCAGCTGTCACGCTCAGTGGCCGATTAACTCGCTTATTGGGTGATGTCC
>JAWZYT010001997.1:62500-87737 GCA_034508575.1 Petrolisthes manimaculis
GAGAATATACTATTTTTGTTATTGTGATATAACGTGGCAACAACATTTAAACATGGGGTCACTTTGACGATACTGTGTCAGATCATCTCTAAAAAGGGTATCTCTAAAAGGGTACTAATGAATAGACTGTGGGTCCTTGATGTATGTTTGGTAGAATATGAATTAGTAAAGAATCAACACATTTTTATTCGTCCCTCTGAATTGGGACATATAAACGTTCCATCTAACTCAGACGACCAGAGTCTTACCATTTTAATGATTAATTGAGTGTAAAGTGGCGGCACTCATTACCATGTAAGATCCTTGTAAATAAATTATACCGTCTGGGAATGGTTAGGATAAAGTGTACGAATTTCCCCCCCACATTAGTCCCCAAACCCTTACCCAGTACAGATGAAGTGGTTACATTATTCCCTCGTGTGTATGTCTTTCCGCATCTGGGTCTCATGTCGCAATTCGTGAAGCTTGTGTGTATAAGTGTGCCTGCCTGTGTGTGTGGGTGGATGTATGTATGTTCTATATAGTTATGCATGTGAAGGTATGAGTGTTTGGGTTTATGTGTATGGGGTTTGCATGTATTTGTTTATGTGTGTTTGTGACCTGACTGGACCTCGGTACATGAGTGAAGTGAAGCTTATGTCTGAAGCTGGAACATAAATAAGATTGTAGAACAGAACTGATTAAAGTGAGAGATTTAATGGTGACGTTATCCTCCCCGCAATACTATGAAATGCGATAATACCTTTCTGTCGCTGAGACCAGAAGGTGTAATTTGTCGATGTTAATATTTGGACGATTAAGCTTACTGAAATTATTATATCTTCACAAGGCTAAATTGCTGTACAGTCGCTACCAATAGTTTCTGGCCATAGCCTGCATAATAATCCTTGCTATACAGATGCATTCCTGTTGCAAACTGATATTAATTTTTAATTCTTATGACAGTATTTCATTGTCATTTTACTACTCATTTATTTAACTTATTCTTTATATAAGTATTGTAAGTAATTTTCTCTTCCTGAGGCGGAATAGGCTACCACTACTACACTTATCGAGTTTAGTTAGTGCCAGTATACGAGGCATTATGAGTGTCATATATTGAGGGTGTGAATTGGATGCTACAGGTTTCTGCAAATTATGTCTCGAAACATCTTGCCTCATTGTACAGTATATGTCGGTTTGTGTCACAGGATGAAGGAAATTAATCTCCTCCATTTCGCCAGCAAACTATATATGCCCTCGTTAAGAATATGAATAGAGTTAGTGTACGTTTCCAAATCTTGAGAGTGTCACGTCCTTTTCATTCTGTGACCCTGGCCAGCTGTGGGAGAGTATCGGTACTGTATGGTGGTATGTGGTCACGTGTCTCTTCAGCACTCTACTTTAGACAGTAGCATTTTGCCTGTATCGAGGTCCAATTTGCCACACACACACACACACACACACACACGGATCTATGGTCGAATGTTACGATTTGCAAACTGACACCCAGCTGCAGAGTGACTGACATGAGGAAACCTCCCAAATACAGCAGCTTAGATGTAGAAGTTTGAAGTTAAGTTTTGTCACCTTTAATAAAGGTCTCACAGCACGAGTAAACAATTAAATTCTATATAAAACCATAGACAACTAATACCAATACTTAACAGGGAACGAACTATCTATCTACCACTGAAATATCATAAATCTATACTGGATTTGACTTACTCAATTAACTCATCTAAATACGAACAACTGAGCCTAATGCAAATCTTAATTTTATGTTTTGTTTTTTATCATCAGCATAATTTCATATTTATCTGTTTAAGGATTTCTATAGCAGACTAAACTGGTAATCAATATACAAACACATTCTTCCTCTTTTCTTCTTCGAGTTAACTTTTCATATTTCTTACACGTATACTACTTATCTCTGTAATATTTTCTCATTTTGAGTTAGTTTGTACGTTCATATACGGAAAACGGTAATCTTAACTTTATCTTATTCATCGAGTATTTTTTTATAGGTATAATCTTGTAGTTACTTTTTTCTCTGAGTAAGATATAATATTTTTCGTGTGTGTAGGTATTCATCTTTCTTTCACGTTCATATGTGTAAGTAATCATCTTTATTTCACGTTCATGTGTGTAAGTAACGTGTGTAAGTGTGTAAGTATTTATCTTTCTTTCACGTTCATAAGTGTAAGTAATCTTCTTTATTTTCACGTTCATGTGTATAGGCAATAAAACTTTACTATAAGAGGGTACGTATATATTTGTATTACTGTATAAGGGAGTAGTAGATATATATCTTTATTATAAGGAGGGCAGGCATTTATATTTATTATAATTGGGTACGACAGAAATTATCTTTATTATAAGGGGGTAGGTATTTATCTTTACTATAAGGCTGTAGGTATATTATCAGGGAGTATAGGTATAAATTTTTGTTATAAGGGGTTAGGTTCTTATCTTTATTATTATTATAAGGGTGTAGTAGGTAGAGGTGTACAGTACATACATAGAGTTGTACTGTACACTGTCTCTATACTCTACCTACCACCGTCATGTACCTTTCGTTAATATTAATGCCACGACGTACACCCTATTCACTTTACCCAAGCCAAATTTCTGCTACATATAATTTCCACTTGTGTTGAGAGAAGGAGGGAGGTTGAGAGAGAGAGAGAGAGAGAGAAAGAGAGAGAGAGGGAAAGAGAAGGAGAGTACCGTGACGTCACCTCGATGCTGAGTGCTGATTGGCTGAGGTGGAGCGGTGGGCGTGGCTATGCATAACTAGCAGAGAGGCACCTTGAGTTCTTCCCCCGTGTACCCCCCCTCCCCCACCCCCCTCCCACCTCTCTCTTATCCCCTCTCCCTTACCCCCTCCATAGCCAGCCAGCCACCTTTGCTTCGCCTCTCCCACCACCTTCTTCCTCTTCTTCATCTCCTCTTCCTCCTCCTCTACTGCGTCCCCGTCTCCTCCTCTTCTGCCTTTCCTTCCTCAAGTAAGAGAGAGAGAGAGAGAGAGAGAGAGAGAGAGAGAGAGAGAGAGAGTACCTTATGAAAAGATAATCATAGATAGCCATTGGATTAATATGATTAGTGATTATATTCTCATTCATATCCCTATTATTTTTCATATTAATTTTTTTACCCAATCTCTTATCCTTATCTTATTATTGTATCCTTCATCTTATTTTGATTCCTGCTTTCCTTCTCGCATTCGTCCATATTCTTCCATTCATATCCATTAAATACTTCGTTCTCTATTTTGTAGTATGGATTTCTTCTTCGTCAACTCCCATGTGTACACTCGCAATCCAAAATAAATATGTATCCAGACTTTCTTCGAATATCCTGATCGAGTATTAAACGAACTCAAGCAAATATTACATACATAGGATAAGCGTTGTAATTGGTTAACTATTCTCTGTTCAAAATGTGTGTTCCACTGGTCTCTATCTATCTATCTATCTATTTCTATCTATCTATCTATCTTTATTTCTATCTATCTATCTATCTCTATTTCTATCTATCTATCTATATCTATTTATCTATCTATCTATTTCAATCTATCTATCTCTACCTATCTATCTATGTATTTCTATATCTAAACATAACCCAAATTTTGAACATAGTATAGTATGTCAAATTATTCGAAACTTTAACAAGACCTGGATACATATGATTTTGGACTGGGAGTGTACACCAGTAAAACGGAGACTAACGCGGCTGATAATTACCTCCCTTTGAGATAATAGTAATTGGGCTGATCAGGACATGGAGAGCGTATTGTTGGGGACGGTACTTGAGAAATTGCCCCCCTGTAATTCTTAATGGAGGTCTTCAATTAGTTGCTGGCTATGAATGTTCCCCCAGCCAGGATAGTGAGTCCCAGTCAGACCCCCCCCCCCCAGTCAGACCCTCCCCCCCCCCAGTCAGCCAGCCATACGTTACTTCCAAATATAGCCACCCAGCCATACAGCCAGTTATACATACAGCCATACGATCTAACAGTCACCCAGCCATAAAGCCACTCAGTCATGGAGACACTCAGCCATGTGAATAATCAACCAAGACACTTGTTTTTAGAGGGTTGGCGTGTGTACTGTGCTGAGTTGAGTCCACTTAAAACAGTATTGGTGGGAGCAAGTGCTAGATTAAACATACTTAGCACAGTATTGATGTGGTGTATTCTTAGCACAGTACTGGGAAGAGAACAGCGTAGAACTGAATATAATTATCACAGTTCTGGTGAGAGAATATTACTATGGCTACTGGATTTGGTCTAGATAACATGGAGGTGATGGGAGCGGCACTAAATCAGCTAAATGAAGACAGCATGTTTCTCTGATATATTTTACAAAAACTCAGAAGTTACCTAATTTGCCAATGATATATATCGAGTAGTTTTCCTTTCTGGCATAAATATCTCTGTACCACCACTACCATCACAAACCAGACCAATAAATACCACCATCATTACTACTACCACAACAACCACCACCACCACCATCATTACTACTACCACCACAACCACCACCACTGATACACGACTCTACAATCCTAAAGACTCCTGCCACGTAAAAAAAAAAAAAAAAACTCACCGTATTACCTGATAATAACCCGGAATGTAATTACGAGTAAAGGAATTGCTATCACCGTATTGTAATTGTGTAGTGAGCCAAGAGAACTTAGTGAGTGCACGGCTATAATGGGCGGCTGGAGAATATGATACACACTGATGGAATTACGGCATTATCACTGGGTATTATTATTATGAGTACGTTACAGTCAGAAGCCAGAGGTGTGTCCCCTGTTTTGCCAGAGGTCAGTGTGTGTGTGTGTGTGTGTGTGTGTGTGTGTGTGTGTGTGTGTGTGTGTGTGTGTTGACTCGTGTGGTGTTTTTATTCTTGTCATGTACAATCTAAACACTATTCCTGTGCTATAAAGAATCTGTTTTGGTGAATTAATTTCTTAGTGTGAGTTCATCAAATGTTTGAATCCAGGGAACTTGAAAGTAATCATCATACGAAAAGATTATGTAGACCTCATCTCACATTGGAGTTGTTTGTGTACGAGAATGAAAGAGAAAGTCAAATAATACTCGTAGTAAACTAAGGTAAGGAGTTGATACATAAAATATCTTACAAGACAAAGTTAAAATATTCATCCTAATACATGAATTTATTTATGGGGAGAAGTGAGGGAAGAGGAGAAGACTTATGGTGTACAATCTAAGGTGTACCCTGCTGAGACAAACAGTGGTCCCTGAACGTGTAAGTGACGTGTGCTGTTGTGAGGTCTGAGGAGGAAGGGGGAGGAGGAGGGGAAGGAGAACGAGACTGAGGGAGAACTTACTTAATCTTCCGTGATGTACTATCATTCACCCAAGACGTGTGGGAAGGGTGAGAGGACCAGACGGGGATTATAAGGAAATTACTCTAGGTCGCAATAATTCTGCAGAGGTAGGAATTACTAACCTGAATACTGGGTGGTGGGTGTGACGTGACGTGAGTTGTAACGGTGTTCCTAATGTTGGAAGACCATCTTATAGGAGTATAGATAGTTATATAGTAATGGAATACTCATTTGCAGCCTCCTCGTTTACTAATACTACTACTTCTCTCTCTCTCTCTCTTTCTTTGATTCTCACACTCTCCTTTTCTCCTTCCTGTACTCTCTCTCTCTCTTATTTTACTCCCACTTTCTCCTTCTCTCCTTCCCCTACTCACTCTCTTCTTCTCTCCTTTCTACTCACTCACTCTCTCTCTCCCTCACTCTCTTTTCTCTTACACCCACATTCTCCTTCCCTTACTCCCCCACTCTCTCTCACATTCTCCTTCCTCTCTACGTGCCCGCCAGCCCAGCCTCCCCCACGGAACCAAACGCCAATATATTCTTAATCCCGAAATACTAGTGGCAGGCGGGGGAGACTTTCAATGGCAGGTCTTTACCATAGGGAGTGTTTGAAAAGGAAGGGCCCGGTTATTAACTTGGTCGGCCGGGAGGAGAGGAGAGGAGAGGAAAGGAGAGCAGGAGAGAAAGGGGGGGAGGGAGAAAAGAGTATGTGTGTGTGTATGTGTGTGTGTGTGTGTGCTTGAGAGGAAGACAGAGAGAGGGATTGGGAGGAGAAGGGATAGAGGAAGTGAGTGAGAAGTTAAAAGAGAGGAGATGAGAGTGGGAGTAGAGAGGAGAGAGAGAGAGAGAGAGAGAGAGAGAGAGAGAGAGAGAGAGAGAGAGAGAGAGAGAAAGAGAGAGAGGAGGGGCGAAGGGAAAATTAAAGTTAGAGGAAGACTCAGGAAGGGGTGAAGAAGGGATGAATAAAGGAAGCGGAGAGAGAGAGAGAGAGGAACAAAAGAGGAACTGAAAAGGGTAAATAAAAGAAAAAAAAATAGAAAAAGATATATACTTACACAGGTACCCATGTAGTATGAACAAAAAAAGAGAGTAAACAAAGGAGATACAAACAAACAGACAGACAGACATAGCTAAAGGCAGAGAGGGAGGCAAGAGAGTACAATATTTGTCCCACACTAGCACACACACACACACACACACGCACGCTCACACACACATACACACACACACACATACACACCACGCCGCCACCCTCACAGTAAAGTTCAACCCAATAACTTTTACTCCGGTTGGTGGGTCGTGATTGGTGTGTGTGTGTGTGTACACATACCTACCTGTGTGTGTGTGTGTGTGTATGAGTGTTTATTCATGTCATGTGTGTACTTGTCTCTGTGTACTTGTGTGTCTGTTTGCATATGTACCGGTAATGTTTATATATAAATGGGTGAAAAAAAAATACCATGCTTAATATTGAAAGAAATCGCTGGAAGGAGTGTATGTTGGGGCTGACAATTGGGTATTAGCTTGACACTTCATAGAATGGCTCCTTGCACCAAGGTTAACTGAAATGACTTGTGAAGGGGAGCTCAGAGTTTTGTGGATTTGAAAGGGGGAGTGAATGTGAGTATAAACTATTTTACTGGGTATTTCTGTCCCTCCTTTTGTTATACTGGTTTATTTTCGTTCTTGGCTCTGGGGCTCCCAACCCCTTGTAAACAGAGGTTGGGGGATTCATGATGATGATGATGATGATGATGATGTGGGAAGAAGACAGGGAAGGATACACTATAAATATTATTAGCTTAGGATTGTTGCTGTTCGGTAAAGATTCATTCTTCAAAAACGTCTTCAATTTGATGACGCTTACATTATTGTCCACTAACTCAAAATCCAATCAATGGTAACATTACTATTGTAGTACTCGTAATGATCCTTAATGTCCTCCTGTCTCTCTGCAACTGTGTACCATATGTCAGACCTGGACGTATAGATGTTCATAATTACTTTGATATGTGTATCAGTATTTTTCCTAATATAGACAGACATTTGATTCATGCTCATGTCGATGTCTAGATCATTATTATGAACATGAAACCCAGGTCAGCAGTGGCAGCGCTATAAAAAGAAACATCTGTATTGTACGTGTCTATTTAAGGGCTTTGTTGTGATCTCTTGGAACATAAGCTTTGACCTTCCATGAGACACAGAGCGTATTTGAGTAATTAGAGGGAATGACAACCCTTATATCGGAGCCTCAGTGTGAGCATCCACGTCACATTATACCACCACCACCACTACCACTACCACTACCACCCTCACTGCTCCACCACTACCACCACCACTACTGCTCACCCATCACTACCACTCCCTCCCTCACTGCTCCATCACCACCATTACCTCCCTCATTGCTCCACCATCATCATCACTACCTCTCTCATTGCTCCACCACCACCACTACTACCTCCCTCACTGCTCCACCACTACCACCACCTCCCTCACTGGTCCCCCATCACCACCACTACCTCCCTCACAGCTTTCCCATCACCACCACTACCTCCCTCACTGCTCCCTCACTCACTCGATCCCTTTCTTTATGGTAACTGTTCGTTTATTTGTCTATATAATCCTTCCAGTATACCCACCCACTCCGTATACACTGCAGGAGTCAGACCCAACACGTGGCACTTCAGATCTGTCAGGTATATATACGCAGGGACGATAGAGGCAATTGTTGCTTTTCACTTCTTAGCAGATGAAATTATTTTCCTAGTGCTTACTTAGTACCGTTGAATTTTCCTTTATCTATTCTTTGGGCATAATAAAGCGTTGGCTTGAAATTGTTCATGTTGAGTTACATATATTTTACACTAAATTTTTTTTTATATTAATGGACTAAACTTTTTTATCCTATTATTCGTGCACGCGTTAGAAATGGCAAATAGTACAAAACTTCGCCACACACACACACACACACACACACACACACACACACACACACACACACACACACACACACACACACACACACACACACAGTGGATAACACCTGTGCAGCGACAGGCGTTTTGACCTCACAAGCTCCCGACGCGGTGAAAAAGGTGTAATCGGGAGGTGAGCGAAGAGAGGACAGCCGAGGCGAGGCGAGGCGAGGCGAGGCGCGGGGAGAACCAGGTGTGAGTGTGGCAGGATAATTGGGCAGCGAGTTTTAGCACTGGAAGTGAGTGGTGGTGGACAGAGTGGACAGGAGAGAAGGGAGCGAGCGAGGGTGGGAGGGAAGGAGGGAGGGAGGTTGGGAGGTAAGGGAATCCAGTTGGGAGCGAAGGAAAGAGGGAGGAATGGTGGGAGGTAAGGGAATAGGTTGGGAAAGAGAGAGAGAGGGAGGGAGGGAGGTAATGGAATCGAGTCGAGTTGGGAGTGAGGGAAGGAAGGAAGGAGGGAGGTAGGATAGGAAAAGAGACATGAAAACAATGGAAGGTGGGAAAGTTTCCGTAGTGACTTGTACTGACAATGTTGTTCGTATCTCATAGTTTTCACTCTTTCTTCTTAACATTTTCTTTTTCGTACTTACTCATATTTAATTATTATTCATTTTCTCATACATACCATCTCATTTTCAGGTTACTCGTCCCTTCATAATTATGTTCTGCCTACTTTTCCATTTTCTATTCATAGTCTCGCCTCATGTGTCGTACCCTGAGAGAAAATCAACAAGACAATCACTTTTCTCTCCTCTCCAACTCAAACAATAGAAGAAAATATTTAATGCTAGAAAACAGGTACATACATTTATGTTAAAAGGATATAAACAAGTAAATCTGCATCAAAGTTAATGAATGAAAGAAAAATAACTGATATATAAATAGTTAAGCAATATATAGAAAGATTAACCAAATAGATTAATAAATAGATATATAAACAGATTATTTCTAAATATATGAATAAATACAAACATTGGTAGATAAACAAATAATTCATGCACAAACTGAAGTACATGAAATGTCTCATACTTCATGTTATTCCCTCACACAGCTTCTGCCATCCTCCACAATACAGGTAAAAGTTACTGTTTTTAACCGAGTATACCTCTCTCTCTCTCTCTCTCTTTCTCGAAATATCCCCCTCCCAATTCCTCCCTTACTCCTCCTCTTCCTACTCCCCTCTTTCCTACACTCTCCCTCCCTCTCTATCCCTCGTACCCTCTCCCTTCCCTAGCTGTCCCTCCCTTTCTTCCTCCTCGTCTCTCCCTCCTTCCTCTCCCCCTTTCACTGGACTCTCGGACTCTCATTTGGCATTCCCAGCGAGCCGGGTATATATCACTTAGCGAAAAGTTTGCATAATTGAATGTTTTATACGAATATGAATGCTTTGGAACTTATTAACATTCTGAGGGGAGGGAGGGAAGGAGAGGTGAGGGTGAGGATGTGGAGGGGAGAAAGGGAAGGTGAGGTTGTGTGTGTGTGTGTGTGTGTGTGTATATGTATCAGTGTGTGTGTGTGTAGAAAGATTTTATTGGTACTGTTTTATCATTAAGTAGTGGTGGAGTTGGTTGGTTGGAGGGTGGGAGTGGGGGTTGGGGGGGGGGGTGAAAAGGGGTTGTTGTTGTTGGATGCCTGCAGAAATTTCTTGCAGACTGGGTTGGCATTTTATTTTATTTTTTGTGTGGATGTTTGAGCGTGTTTATGATTTTTGCGTGGATTGTTTAGAGTGTGTGTGTGTATGTGTGTGTGTCTGTCTGTCTGTCTGTCTGTCTGTCTGTCTGTCTGTCTGTCTGTCTGTCTGTCTGTCTGTCTGTCTGTCTGTCTGTCTGTCTGTCTGTCTGTCTGTCTGTCTGTCTGTCTGTCTGTCTGTCTGTCTGTCTGTCTGTGTCTGTGTATTTGTGTCTGCATGTGTCTGTGTCTGTGTCTGTGTTTGTGTCTGTGTGTACGCGTATTGGTGGAGAAATCTTTTATTGGTGTATAATGTTTTATTTTCAAGTAGAGGGACAGACGACTGTTGATGTTTTCTTCCTGGCTGAGTTGGCATTGTTTACGTGGATGTGTGTGTGTGTGTGTGTGTGTGTGTGTGTGTGTGTCCGGGTCCGGTTTTGTTTCTGACTGAAGGGCCGCTTGTCTTTGTGGATACATATATTCAGTTTTAAGTGTAGTTGTGTTGTGTGTATGGTTGTGTGTATACTTCATGTTTTTCCATGTTAGTGTGGGTGAGTCTTTGAAAACTTTTGATTCTGGGGTTAAACTGTTTTTTATGTATACAAATAGTGCTTTAGTTTTAATGATTATACGAGTACATAGCAAAATTGACGTACAGGATAATATGTACATTCAATAAATATATGTATAATTTTTTTTTTTATGTGTTTGCTGGAGGGGATATTATATTTTTGTGTTAGTATATACATATAAGATTTGTATACGCATATCCCCTCAGTATGAAAGTGACATAGGTATTGGTATACTTTATAATTCATATGTATGTAGATAATCGCCGATTTTCTTCAATGTACTTGGAAACCGTGAATTAATGATCATCGTAGTCTTGTGTATCCTTTAATTTTTAACTTTTTTCAAGTATTGTCTCCCAGATATCATTTAGCCAGTGACGAATTTCTCCTGAATCTAACTAAGCCTTTTTTTTTCAACTTTTTATCTTCTCAAACTTCCAATATTGTTTTCACTTCACAATGGTTCTTCTCTCGTGGTCAGTCTTGCCCTTCCCCATCTGGCCTCCCTCCTCCTCCTAACATTACTCATCCTTTCTTCCCTCCCTTCCAGATTATCTCTCCCATCCCTCCTCCTCTTCTTACCAGCAGTCGTAGCTCCCCAGCTTCTCTATCTCTCTCTCTTGCACACACACACACACACACTTATACACACACACACAGCATCCACACACACACACACACACTTATACACACACACACTTATATACACACACACACACACACACACACACACACACACACTTATACACACACACACACACACACACACACACACACACACACACACACACACACACACACACACATACACTTATACACACACACACACACACTTATACACACACACACACTTATACACACACACACACACACTTATACACACACACACACACTTATACACACACACACACACTTATATACACACACACACTTATACACACACACACACACACTTATACACACACACACACACTTATACACACACACACACACACACACACTTATACACACACACACAGCATCCACACACACTAACGTCTAGCCGGCCATTGTCCCTCCGTCGACTTAACCCGACTCGAGGGAGCGAGGACAACAAGGCAAGGACGTCAAATTAGGTCCAGGCTGCAGTAATTGAGGGATCGGTGAGAGGCTCCGGCAACATATGTACAGTTGAAGCCAATAGTTCGTGTCTACCAGTTTCGAGCGAGCTGTACGGAAAGACGGAGGAAGATGTCCACAGAGTTAACTAAGCACTGCATCTACTCCCTCTCGGTTCGAGGCCTTGGGAGAGCTAGGGTGGGTATGAAGTAGTACTGAGTGCAAAATTAATGAACAACCGGGGACCTTAGTTATTTAATTCGTAGTTCCTTTCATGCATAATCTAGTTATTCTAGTTAGTACAACTATGGAATACTTGTATGTATGATGGTACAACCAATATGGATCAGGTGTCGTAAGCATACCCGTATCAGTGTTGCTCTGAAAAATGAAAAGAAAAATAGCGTTCAGAGCTTTAGTACAAATATCTGGTAGAGCCGAAATATAAAAATCATCCAAGTTTTCATTCTACAACAAGTACAATACATGTACAGTACTGTAGACCGAATGTTGTTATAAGTTAAAACATTTTGCCTGTTTGTTAGCACCATAATCTTGGAGGGTTTTAATTTTGACTGTTCATAACGATACATTACTATAGCATGCTACTGTTTGTAACTGTGACCTGAGTTTCAGTGTGGTTAGTGGTAACTTATTTATCATATAGAACAACGGTACAATTTATGTTTTCCATTGTACATACATGGTTGTTCATCTGTACATCTGAATACAAGACAGCAAGTGGACCACGTACGATCCCGAGAATTGCATGCAGCCGTCGAACTAAATTATGGTCATCGTCTGGCTCATGCACAAGACCTTAAGATCTGTATATCATCCGACACATGTGCGTCCGACTGGTGGCAGCAGCAGCTGAGAGGAGAAATGCAAGAGAGTATTGAATTGGAGATGAAGGATGAAAGGCACTTTGAGAAGCAGTGGGTGTCTTAGTGAGATGAGGGCAGAGGAGGAGGAAGGAGGAGGAGGTGGGTGAAGTGAAGGAGATGGTGGTAAAGGAACGAGATGGAAATGGTTGCAGAGAAATGAGAGGAATGAGGAAGACGGTAGTGTTGGTGGGAAGAGGCTGAGAGAATGTCCTGGGGGTGATAGAGATCAGAGAGAAAATGAGGTGGGGGGAAAAGAGAAAGAAGTGATAGGACGGGGTTGAGGTTAGCTAGGAAAAGAAGATGGTACAGTGAAATACGTAATTAAGTCTTGGCAAGAGTCACCCTTTCTATTTAGAGCTTACTTCCTTTTTTTCTAAAATGTATGTCCTTGTTAATAGCAAATGAAGTTTTTTTGTACATTTATTGTCTCAAATCCAGAATATAAAATGGGTATCACAGGCAGTCTTCATCACCTCTTTCCTTCGCCACATACGATTGCACTCACTGACTCTAATACTCCACCGAGCCACACAAGACCTGCGGAATACGTCGAGTGATGCTGGTGGTGTTGGACGCAGCATATTTTTTTTCCCTTCAGGTTTATTCGAGGACATTTTGGACCCCGACATTTCCTTACATTTCCTCACTTTTCGGAGGCGGCATTGCTGTATACTGCTACTGGTGGTGGTGGTGTTGTGTTGTGATGTGCGGCCGCGTTCCCCAAATACTATGAATTGTAAATGTCTCTTCAGGGTTGCTTATCACATTTAAAATTCGTTTGTATCTCTGGCGTATCTGTATGCATGCGTTTCTCGGCCAAACAAGGTGGCGGGAAAAAAGAATCCCATTTCCCTCCCGCGAATCAGATTTGCCGCCACACACATTGGTGGTTCGGAAGTGTGAGAGTTGGTGAGATTTGTGGCGAAATACGAGTGACATAGTTTTGCCCGGCTTTCTGGGGTGGAATTATGTTTCTGGGAGGAGAATACTTTAGGGTTCTGTTGACTCGGTGGGTGGATGGGCCAGGCTGGGTTGGTGTAGTCTAGGGGGTGTTTCTTGCAGTTCTTTACCTCGAGGGTTGAAATACGGCATCAGTGTGTTACTTTGGCTCATTTCCTAACCTGACTCCTGCTGGCGATTACCTAGGGGTTATTTAAAATATGGGATCAGGACTTGCAAGTAACCTTTATGAAACCTAGTTTGTTTGGTAAATGCTTAGCCCTTTATGTTCGCTAAAAACAAGTGATTATTTTCAAGGCCAAGATTACAGTGATTGATAAATGTAGGAGAGGTTCGTAGAACTCAACAACACATCTTGCAAAGTAAAAGAAAGACCAGATCATATAAGTATATAGTCTATCATTTCGTCTCATTGAGAGTTTATAATATTACTGACAAAGTCTCTCACCTATTTGTGAAATATTGTAAAATGAAGAAATGCTTACCAACTACAGTATTAATGAATCCTGAAGCGAGAGACCATCTCATCACAACAGAAGACCTTACCTTACCTTTAGGTCTTGTATTGTAATAAACTCTTGCTGTGTTTCTTCCATAAATTATTGAGTACTACATTCATACATGTAAAGAATATAAAATCAATTAAATTTATTAAAATTGCAGTAAATAAACAAGATATGAAGATGAAAATAATTTAAAGTTCTCACGGTAGTGATGTTAAGTTTAAAATGCAATAACATGTAGTTAACAGCAAATGATAAAAAGGCTAAATAAGATATACATTTATACAAACACCATTATACGAATGTAATCCAAACAGCATTAAAACCAGCCGATAAGTAAATCAATGAAAATATAATAATAATTTTGCACGATAGACATAAAACTATTCTGTACAGGTAAAAACAAAACAAAACAGAAGGACTTAATTTCTAACAACAATAAGAAAACAAGAATAGGTAAACATCCAAGCTGTTGTGAAGCAAGAGAATCATAGAATATGAAGGTAACAAGAAGCACATTGGAAAAAACAAACAACAAAAAAGCAACTAGAGTGGACGGATACGGAGGAGGAGGAGGGTTGGTGTGGCTGTGGCTGGTGGTGGTGGTGGTGGTGGTGAGGGGCCAGTTGAGTGACAGTGGCTGGAATTTTTAAAAGGGAGTAGTGTTTACACTTTTGGACTCTTTTTCGCAGTGTCAGCTAGACGAGAGTTTTTGTTTCCCCCACACGCACACGGTCCGTCCCGCTGCCGGTCTGTCTGTCTGTCTCTTTCTGTCTGTCTGTTTGTTTTTTCACTCTCTCTATATAGCTTTCTTTTTTTGTCTGTTTGTCTCTTTCTGTTCGTCTTATTATTTGTTTGATTCGCTCTCTGTCTATGTGTGTGTGTCCCATTCTATGTATGTGTGTGTGTGTGAGTGTGTGTGTGTGAGTGTGAGTGTGTATGTGTGTGTGTGTCCCTTTCTGCTGACAATTGAAACATGATTGAGACCAAGTGAGAGGGAGACAAAAGAAGGTAAGGACAAGGAAGGCGATGAGAGAACAGGTAAAGGGAGGAGGACAGGTGGGGGCAAATTGGATGGTAAGGGAACAGGTGGAAGGAGGGTAAGTGAGAGGTGATGGATGACAAAAGAGGGGAAGGCAAGGCAAGTGAGGAGAAGGTAGATAGGTGGTTGGTTGGGGGAGAGGAGGGGAGGGAGTGAAGAGGGAGGAGGGCAGGTGAGACAAGGTGGTGTCAATTACCTTAATACCCTCACCTGTCTCACCTCGCAGGTATCTGTCTGTCTGTTTGTCTGTCTGTTTCTCTTACACACACACACACACACACACAAATAGATGGTCGCATTTGACTTCACCAACACCTTTCTATATAATTTAAATAGTTTTCAAAATTTTCATATTCATTTGAGAGTAAGAAAGCCTTTCTAATTTTATTTAAAGACTGTAGTATATGCATAGTCTCAGTTTCTTCGTTCATCTCTGAATACAGCTTACGGTTTACAGACATATATTTTACCAATATCAACCCTTGATATTTTAGTGAACATGAAAAACTCTCTGTTGAAAAAGATGTTGACTACATTTACTTTGTTCATATATTTTCGTTAACCATAAGTAAGTGACACAATGTACGATATTCCATACCATACCTAGAATATAACTTTTTATGTTGGTGTGAGTTGGGTGTGGTTGGGAATGTCATCAAGGCAACAACAACAATATGAAATGGTTCCAGTGGTCTAGGTTATCCCAGACAGCTCTCCCCCATTCCCTCCCACTCTGTCTGTCACTTCCTCCCTTCCTTCCTCCCTTCCTTCCTCACTTACTCCCTCCCTCCCTTCCTTCCTCCCATCCTCACTTACTCCCTCCCTCCCTACTAATATCCATCCTCCTGGCCCTCATTTCATTTCATCCCTTCCTTACTTCATCCCTTCCTTACTTCATCCCGTCCTCACTTCATCCCTTCCTTACTCCATCCCTTCCTTACTCCATCCCTTCCTTACTCCATCCCTTCCTTACTCCATCTCTTCCTTACTCCATCCCTTCCTTACTCCATCCCTTCCTTACTCCATCTCTTCCTTACTCCACTCCTTCCTTACTCATTAATTCCTTCTTTACTGCATCCCTTTCTTACTCCAAACCTTCCGCTTTTCACAACTTCCTGCTTTCCTTCTCTAACATTCATTTTTTCATTACATTATTTTCCTTCTTTTGATTTTGTCACTCCCTTTCCCATTTTCTTTCCTTTCATCTAATCGTTTCATGCCTTCATCTTACCTTCTTCTATTCTTCGAAAACATTCCCATCCTTCCCTATACAGCTTACCCTTCCACTTTCCTGCTTGTTTTATCTCCATTCCCTCCTACCTACCTTCCTTCCTTTCTTCCCTCCCTCCCGCTTCTCCTCCCTCCCTCCCTCGTCAAGTCTGGTGAGTTGGGGGGGGGGGGAGGAGGAGGGGAGAGGCGTTACGTCACCTCTCTCACTCTCACTAATGGATTTTTCTCCTTCCATTGCAGGTACTGGCGACCGCTGGAACGAATATATATCCCTTAGTCGGCTCTTCCAGGCTGGTGGTGATGGTGAGAGAGTGGTGGTGATGGTGAGAGAATGGTGGAGGGAATAGTGGTGGTGAGGGTGAGAGAATGGTGGAGATGATAGTGGTGGTGTTAATGGTGGAGATGATAGTGGAGATGATAGTGGTGGTGTTAATGGTGGAGAGGATAGTGAAGATGATGGGAATATAAGAGAGAGAGAGAGAGAGAGAGAGAGAGAGAGAGAGAGAGAGAGAGAGAGAGAGGTGAAGTGGAGAGGTGAAATGAGTTGAGATGGATGAAATGAAGAGAGGATTTGGCTTCACGTATTCCTTTTATTACTCTTTCTCTTTCAAATGTTCTATCTCTTTCGCACTCAATTATCTTTATTTATCAGTTATTTTCGCTTTTCTTTCTTATACAAATCACGATGATAATGAATTCAGCATTCCTTAACTTTTGCGTTTAGTTTACATATTGTGAGTATATTTTCTTTAAGAACCCTGCGATCATGTATGAAAAGTGGAGACTTCTGATTCCTCCTGACTATGCCAGGAAACACACTCCTTCCATATAGGAGGTGTCTCGTGGCAATATTTGAAGGACTCGTTTACCTCCAATTTTCTGACCGCATCACAGGGTCCCTTAAAAATATGGATATTCTTAGAGCCCTTCTGATTGCCCTTCACGCATTCAGGCATTTAATTTACTCCATGCATCGCTCCACAATAACATGAACACCTCCAGGAATCTTTTCACACAATGTTTCCTCTTCACACCCTGACACTCAAACGTCTTTTTACCAACACTATATTTATTTTCTTCACCTCACTGACACCATTCTTACACTTCCAAACGGTACCATATATATTTTTCATCTCTCTCTCTCTTTCCTCTTCCTTTTTCTCTTCTTCCTTTTCCATTTCCTCCCTTTCCTTTCTCTTTCCTTTTCCCCTATCTGTTCCTCTTCCTCCTTTTCCTCTATCTGTTCCTCTTCCTCCTCTTCCTTTTCCTCACTCTCTCTCTCTCTCTCTATTTCCTTTTCCTCTATCTGTTCCTCTCTCTCCTTTTCCATTTCTTTCTACTACTTCTCCATCAATACTCCTCACCACACCATGATGGATGCCACAGGAGCGGTATATATAAAGTGCCAAGGGTTTCACATCAACCCCAGAGACTGTAATTCACTTTGGCGTTGCTCGTGGAAGAAAAGCGATGATAACAACAAGTAAGACCAGCGGCTTCCAGCGTCCAAAGAGCTTGTTCTATCCGGCCAGCTAACAAGGCAGGAATTGAGGGAGGATTGGGGGATGGATGTATGTATGTATGTACGTGTGTGTGTGTGTGTGTGTGTGTGTGTGTGTGATGAGGGAAACAGCTCTGAAATGTGTGTGTGTGTGTGTGTGTGTGTTTGTGTGTGATGAGGGAAACAGCTCTGAAATGTATGTTTGCGTGTGTGTGTGTGTGTGTGTGTGATATGCTATGCATGCGCGGGTGTTCATTATTTTGTGTGTGTGTGTGTGTGTGAAATTGTATGCATGCGTGGGTGTCCATTATTTTATGTATGTGCGTGTGTTATTGTATGCATGCGTGGGTGATCATTATTATGTGTTTATGTATGTGAGTGTATATGTGTGTGTGCGTACGGGCGTGTTTGTGTTCTTGAAGAGAGAGAGAGAGAGAGAGAGAGAGAGAGAGAGAGAGAGAGAGAGAGAGAGAGAGAGAGATGGTGAAGAGGGATTGAGAGATAGTAAGAGGATATGTGGGTAGATAGCATAGTGGGAAGAGGGAACAAAGCTGAGGACAATGCAGATATAGATAAACAGATGCATGTACGAATAGATAAGCATGAGAGAGAGAGAGAGAGAGAGAGAGAGAGAAACCACCTAATGTAATGGAAGAATGATCAGCACACCTCCGTCACCTACCACATTTATGTCAGTCCCTTTCCTTCTCTCCTCTCCTCTCCTCTTTTCTCTCCTTTTTTCTCTCCTCTCATCTCATCTTTTCTCTTCTCTTCTCTTTTCTCTCCTCTTCTTCTCTTCCCTCTTTTACCTCGCCTCGTCGCCACACGTTTATTCCTCCTTTCCTCTCCTCTTCTCTCTCCTCTTCTTCTCTTCCCTCTTTTAATTCGCCTCCTCGCCTCCTTTCTTCACGTTTATTCCTCCTCTCCTCTTCTCTTTTCTCTCCTCTTCTTCTCTTCCCTCTTTTATCTCGCCTCCCCATTTCCTTCCTCTTACCTTCCTTTCCTCTCCTCCTCCTCCTCCTCCTCTTTCTCTCTTATCACCCTATATCTCCCTATCTCTCCTTCTTCTCCCTTCGCCTTCCTCCCTTCCTCATCCTAGTTTCGTGTCTCTCCACCTTCCGTTTTCCACTAATGTTTATTATACCTCCATTCTTTGTGTTTTTCCATTGCTTCCATCTTTACAATAACATACATCAATAACATACAACTTTAAAGAAACATATATATATTTCATCTCTCTCTCTCTCTTTTTTCTTTTTTTCTGAACACAAAAATACATGCACGCGCGACATGAACGTAAACACACACACACAAATAAACAAACACACACACACAAACACACACACAACACACACAGGCTTTTACAAAATCAAGGAAATTGTCAACAGAGGCAAGCACCAACCAATAAAACAGGGCATAAAAAAAAGCACAAGTACAGTATGTTTGTGATTGCGTGCAAATGTGTGTCACTTGCTGCCTAATTAATGAATGCGTAATTGGTTCCTCGGGTTAGGCAGTTCATTTATCTCGTCTCTGCGAAATTCGGTGTTATAATTATACGGTGTGGGAGTTTGTTGACGTTTTTGAGTGCTTGTATACGTATATTCATGAGTGTAAGTTGTGTTGTGTGTATTTGTGTGTTGTGTTGTGTTGTGTTGTGTTGTGTTGTGTTGTGTTGTGTGTGTGTGTGTGTGTGTGTGTAGACCAACATCCACATAGGTTAGTACACGCATTAGTACGTATATTCATGAGTGTGTGTGTGTGTTGTGTGTATATGTGTGTGTGTGTGTAAACCAACATCCACATAGGTAGGTGAGTACACGCATTAGTATGTGTACGAGCGGGTGTTTGTAAACCGTATATAGTGTGCGTGTGAGTAGGCCAACGATCGCGTGTGTGTGTGCGTGTGCGTCGCGTTTACTCTGGCGTAAGCACGTGTGAGTAGGCCAGATTCCGCGTGTGCGAGAGAATGTGCCTGTGTGCGTGCGTGTGTGTGTGTGTGTGTGTGGCCTGAATACTAGGAGGGAGAGCGCGGGTGACTGATGGTAGTGGAGCAGGGGGGGGGGGGCAAGGGGGGCAGGGAGGAGGGGGAAAAGTACCTGTATGGATGGCCAAAATGCACCTTAAAGCTGAACTATCACTCTCTCTCTCTCTCTCTCTCTCTCTCTCTCTCTCTCTCTCTCTCTCTCTCTCTCTCTCTCTCTCTCTCTCTGAATGTATAGGTATTGCATCTTTCACACATACTACCTTACCCTGGATCAGTACTGCTTGACTTGTTGTTGTTGTTGATGTTGTTGATGTGTTGTCAGTGTTGTGGCTTTACACATACTTTTGCTTATACTTTTGCTTTGTTGTGTAGAAATACTCTCTTAAAATACTTGGTATGTATATCTTTGTTTTGGTATATGCTGTGAGGAACTGTATGTCTTCTTGGTATGTGGTGTCTGACTCTATATTGGTGTATTAAATTGATTGTGTGTGTGTGTTTGTGTTGTTGTTGTTGTTGTTGTTGGGGCCATACGTCATGTAAATGTTTCTTTACTGTGTATTGATGAGTTTAACTGATATTATGTGGTGTTTGTTGACTGTGTTGCACTGGTAGTGTTTTGTAATGACTGCTCCGGTAAAAAGGTATGTGCTGTTTTAATGTCAACATCCCTTTAGTTATTTACTATTATTCCATCTCATTACAATAATCAAGTTACCAAAGGAAATTGAAATAGCATTGGAAAAAAAAATTAAATACCTTGCCAAACTTACACCTTAAATAACTCTAATGAGGCGAGGCGACCGTGATTGGTTTAATTCATTCACTCGTTAAACTATCCGCAGATCAAGCCATTTACACTAATTTCACACACAGGATTTGCATATTCATGAAAACACTCGACCTCGCACTGGGAAAAAATACATTATACTGCCGTTTTTTTTTTTTTTTTTTTTTTTTTTTTTTTTTTTTTTTTTTTTTTTTTTTTTTTTTTTTTACGAGGGTGGGAAGGGATGCCGCTGTAAATCTTTTAGCTCTCGGGAAAACTGTGTGTAGAAAGATTAAATTAAAGTATATTCAGACACACGGGTTAATTTGCCGATATCCCTTGATCTCTTCCACTTCACTTAGACTCGAGTAGAGATGATTCGACAAATTTTCCCCAGTGTTTTATATATCCAAGAAAGTTCCAAGTCACGTCGCCTTTAGGTATTATAAACTCCTAAACCTTCACACGTTACATAGAAATGCTTCCTCTTTTCCCAGCCAACGGTAAGACATTGTGTGGAAGGGTTTTATGATTGTGTTTCTACCAAGTGAAGACATTTAACTCATGCACTGTTCAGACTAATGCTGTTAATACTTTTACTTTTAACTGTCGAGAAAAAAGAAAAGTTCATTTATTAATTAGTGTTATTTCATATTAAATGGATTGTTCGTAGGTATCAATGTTTTCAGTTTCTACCAAGTCGTTAAATTTATTACACTTTTTTATACATGAAAGTATTGGTGACTAAACTCCAATCCCTATACTGCATCAACAACAACTAAAGAAGAAAAAAGGTTATATAAAGATTGTGAAAAAAAGCAATGAGTGTTGTTGCCTAAGGCTGAAATTTTGCACTACCTCACTCCACACTGCCCCTCCCTCTCAATCACTGTCTGCATCTGTGTGTGTGTGTGTGTGTGTGTGTGTGTGTGTATACGTTTGGTTGTGTTACTGTCCTTACATACGTTTTCGTGCGTGTGTGAATTCATGTCCGTGTGTGTGTCTTTTTTAGTAAGGGAATATATCCAGGTGTGTGTGTGTGTGTGTGTGTGTGTATCTGGCGCGAGAGTGAAAAAGTTTTGTAGTCCAGGGATGCTGCCTTTTTTTTTTATTTACCCTCCGGCAGCCACTCTCTAGTTTCATTCACAGATTTAGTTGTACGTTCATTCAAATGCTTCATTCATAGCCGGTGTTGCACGTGGTGAACGCATGCGTGACACAGAGTGACGTGGCTCACTATATGATGGTGTAGCTTAGTGATTTAGTTTATAGTGAGTTTTTTAGTGAGTGAGTGAGTGTAGTGTATAGGAGTTTCTGAGATGTTTTCAAAATTTGCATTTTGTCACTGTAGTATATTTTGTGTCCTTGAAACACACAATACAGTTTTTGACTTAGGGTTTGATCCTCTCAAACAAATATTGTGTTTTAAATTGAAATTTCTGTTGACTTAGCCTTGTAACATAACTTAAACCTTTTCTTAAATACTGATGTTTGCTGTGAAGGTACTGGGTTGTGTGGCACAGTAAAATACACTGTTAACTCTGAATCGTATATGGACCTAGGAACTTACGATACCAATTTTTGCACAGTATTTGGGGCACATTGCCAATATTGATATAAATACCATTATAGAACTGTGATCTTGAATATAGCAGTGGGACAAGATATGGTAGAGTAATTAATTACAGGTATTAAACTTCAGAGGCCTCATGTCTTTGAATGAACATATCATTTGAAAGTATAAAAGCTGATTCATACAGCTTCTATGATTCCCTGCCTGGTTCCTGACTTCCTTTCTTTGTTGATATACAGATTGGTTCGTGAAGATGTAGGTATCGTACAGTACGTGGTGATCCTCAGGGAGGGGTTCTGGCTCCACTGCCTCATATTATCTTTTGATCTTATTTATCTACTGATCTATTTATTATTAATTAGAGTATAAACTTTAACTCTCTCACTGAAGGTAGACTTATATGTGCTTGATGTTTGAAGCAGAAGAGCACCTTGAGGGTTTGATGGAAAAAACCTGCAGGAAGTTGTCATACAAATGTTGTAAATATAGTGAAAACATTTTCATTTAAATCTTTAAAAATCTGTTTAAACCATCGCATCTTTTATAAGGAAGAGTTCAATAAGTGGAGAAATTATAAAAAAGGACATGACTGTCTTAAGAGCTGTACTTCGGCTATAAACACAGGAATGCATGTGGGTTCTGTTGGCTTTCTTACTTCTTTCACTACAGTACTGAGAAAAATTAAAGTCTTTGGAAATTATGATTCTTCTAGTCCCACACACAAAAGGTGGGATTTGTATGTTGGCTTGTCATTGGCTGAGGGTTTAGGTTGTTGGCATGATTTACTTTATGTTGTGGATAACTATGGCTCTTATTATGCTTGATGCTGCTATACCTGTGAAAATCATAATACGCCCTACATCCTCTTCCTCTAACTTTCCGTTTCTCTGTCTGTCTGTCTGGTATTCTATTTTTATCTCTTTCTTCTCTCCTTCTCTATTACTTTATCTGCATCACCTTTTCTCTCCCGGTCACACAGGCTCTCCAGTTTCTTTTTGTATTATATCACCCTTCATCTTCTACTCTTTTTACCCGTCAGGTGAACGAGTACGGTGTGTTGCTGTGGGTGTTGGTGTGCATGTATGTATGTATACGTGCGTGCAAGTGTGTATGTGTGTGAATGTTGAAGGGTGGCGGTGGCTTGGTGTGCCGAGTCCTGGCCACTCTTCATTATCGTTTGCAGGAGCGGCAGGGCCAGGCTTGGGAGTGGCCAAGCCCCGGCAGGCGCCCTAACATGGTCCACCTTCTGTATTTCATGGACACCACATGAATTCTTGAGGACCTGTGGTGGAGGGGAGATGGGGGGGGGGGGTGTAGAGAACGAAAGATGGAGAGGAGAGGAGTGGTGTAGAGGAGGAAAGGTGGAGGGTAAAAGGGTGTGGTGGAGGGGAGAGGGGGGAGGGGGGGTGTAGAGGAAAATATGGAGGGGAGAGAGGTGGTGTACAAGAGGTAAGGTGGAGGGTAAAAGGGCGCGGTGGAGGGGAGAGAGGAGTGGTACAAGAGAGAAAGATGGAGGGTAACGGGAGAAAAGAAAGTATAAAGGGTAGATGGAAAGGGTGGAGGGGTGAGAGGGAACTATTTGTGAAGAGTGTGAAGGGGGTGGAGGAGGGAGGGGAGGGGAGCAGAGTGGAGGAGAAAAGGATGAAGAAGTGGAGAATAATTGGGAGAGGCAGGTGCATGATATGAGGGTGAAGGTGAGTAGGGTTTTAGTAAGAGGGGGGGGGGGGGGTGGAAGAAGTAGAGAGGTGGTGGCGGGGAAAGATGGGTAAGGTGAAGGTAAAGGGGGTGGAAAAAGTGGAAGGGTACAAGAGGAGGAGAGGGTGGGAAGGTCAATGAAAAGAGATGGAGACACGGTAGAGGAAGAGAGGTGGATGAGAATACGTTTTTGGGGGGAGGACTGCAGGTGGGAGAGGAAAGGGAAAGTAGTGCAGATAGCGAAGTAGGAGGAATTGTGGATACGGTAAGGGAGGAAAGGGAAAGTAGTGCAGATAGCGAAGGAGGAGGAATTGTGGATACGGTAAGGGAGGAAAGGGAGGAGTATAGTGTAGGGAAGAGGAAGAGGAATTGGGGAAACAGTAAGGGAGGAAAGGGAAGAGTAGTGAAGGGAAGAGGAGGGGGAATGGAGGATACGGTAAGGGAGGAAAGGGAGGAGAAGTGTGCAGGGAAGAGGAGGAGAGGTGGAGGCCTGTCAGCATACTAAACACCTGGTAACTCAAAAGTGTGACCCCGTGATTAAGTTGAAGTTCGTGTGTGTGTGTTGGTGTTCCAGTCTCGTCTCTTCTCTATGATGTTCGTTACTTCTGCGCAGTCACATGTTAGTGTGTGTGTGTGTGCGTGTGTGTGTGTGTGTGTGTGTGTGTGTGTGTGTGTGTGTGTGTGTGTGTGTGTGTGTGTCGTGTGTGTGTGTGTAGTTGAGCCTTACGTAGCTCAAATAATCTTTCTCTTATACTTTTTTTATCCTCTACTTACGTAACCCGTGTATGATTTTGTTTACTTCAGCCGTCCCCTCCCTCCTCCCTGCTTCCCTCCTCCTGCTTATTCTTATTGTGCCATCTTACTCCTCTCGCCTCCTCCTACTCTTTTCACTTATCTTCTGCTTACCTTATCATAACCCATCGTGTTTACTTTATTTGTCTCTTGCTATCTTATCTTACAGTACTTCTTATGTCCTCCCCCCTCCTCCTCCCCCCTCCTTCCCCCCTCCTCCTCTAAGGTCTATTGTGGTCTGTGATTCTATGTAACTCTATGTAACTCCTCACTTATCCTCCCCCCTCCTGCTTACCCATCCTCGATCCCCTTCCTGCTCACTCATCCTCCTCTTCCTGTTCTCTCATTCTGCTCCTTTTTATTCCCCCATCCTCCTGCTCCCTCATCCTGCTACCCTCCTGCTTAATTACTGCGTGAGAGAGAAAGAAAGCAGAGGCCGGCGAGACAGCAAGAGGTTACTTTAGCATTCAACTAATTACATTTAGAAATTGCGTGGAATGAAGGAAAGGGAGGAAGGGAGTACAAAGTATCTCTCAGGAACATGCATCGGCTTTTATGTTGTGTCCTGCACCATTAGATTATAATTACTTTTATTGTTCTTACTCCAGACAAAGGCTATACCTGGTCAGCATCAACACA
>JAWZYT010001998.1:5000-112500 GCA_034508575.1 Petrolisthes manimaculis
TTCTCTCTCTCTCTCTCTCTCTTTCTCTCTCTCTCTCTCTCTCTCTCTCTCTCTCTCTCTCTCTCTCTCTCTCTCTCTCTCTCTCTCTCTCTCCAACGTTCCCTGAGCCAGCTCTTTTTAAGCCTTTCTTAATCCGCCTTTTCCTTTGTGTTTGTGGGGTTTTAATTTAGAATTCGCAAACGTAATTTGGTTTCTGTTTGTCTTTCTGTCGATATGTCTGTCTGTATCTGATTCTGTATGTCTTTTTCATTCTGTTTGTCTATTTGTTTGTCTGCTGATCTGTCTGTCTGTGTCTGATTCTGTATGTCTTTTTCATTATGTTTGTCTGTCTGTCTGTATCTGATTCCGTATGTCTTTTTCATTCTGTTTGTCAGTTTATCTGTCTGTCAATCTGTCTGTCTGTGTATGTTTTTTTTCATTCTGTTTGTATGTCTGTCGATCTGTCTGTCTGTGCCTGATTCTGTCTGTCTGTCTGTCTCTGATTCTGTCTGTCTGTGTCTGATTCTGTTTGTCTGTTTGTCAATTCTATATGTCTTTCTCATTCTGCTTGTCTGTCTGTTTGTCGATCTGTCTGTCCGTGTTTGATTCTGTCTCTCTTTTTCATTTTCTTTGCCCACCTCAACACATTTCTGATTCTGTTGGTCTATCTGGTTTTACGATGGTGTCTAGTATTGCTCGTATCTCTTTGTGTCCATCCTCGTCAGGGGGAACTATTGCCTGCGGTGGTGTGGGCAACAATACCTTAAGGGTTTTGATACCACTTCGAACCCGTATACCATTCCTATCCAATTCCTCCACTCTCTCACTTCTGTCCTCCTATTACGTAGTCTAGATTAACGTAGATAAACAGGTAACCGTAAAAGGCCACTATGGATTTCCTGTTGCCTGTACTTCCTTTGTATTTCTTTGTATATTTCCTTCGTGATTACTTGCTGTCCCTCTTCTGCATCTCCTTCTCCCTCGTGATACATACAAGGTCTCCCAGTCTTTGTGTCTGCTTGTCTAATAGTCTGTGTCGAGACAACGAAGGGATGAGCAGGAGAAAGGAAGAACAGAAGAAGAAAGGAAAATCAGAAGGAGAAAGGAAGAACAGAAGGAGAAAGGAAGAGCAGAAAGAAATACGAAACGCGTAAGGAAACAAAACAGAAACTGAGAAAGATAGGAATACGTAGGAAGCATGAAAAATGGAAAACGAGGAATAGCGAAGGACAAGGAGGAGGCAAGATAAAGAGTGAATCGAGGCATGGCAGAAGGAAACAAGGAAAGAATATAGAAATAGAGGAAAGATTGGTGGAAGCAGCGACTCGGAGGGAATGGAGGGTGGAGGAAGGAAGAAGAGTAAGAGTAAGAGGAAGGAGGTTGGAGGGGTGAGGGAGAAGAGTCGGAGCTAGAGGGGGAGGAGGTACAGAAGGAGCAAGAGGGGGGAGCGCAAAGGAAGTAGAGAAGGACGCAGGATTGGAGGGAAGGAAGTAGAGAAGGACGCAGGATTGGAGGGAAGGAAGTAGAGAAGGACGCAGGATTGGAAGTAGGAAAGTAGAGAAGGTAGCAGTGGGGGGGGGGGGGGAGATGGAGATGGAGAGGGTGGAGGGGGAGGTAAAGGTAGCAGTGGGGGTGGGGGGGGGAGGTAAAGGTAGGCACGCAAGGAGCCGACAGATTAATGTGGGAGTTGCATGTGATGTTGTCTTGGTCCACCCCACCAGTCACCCCACCACGCCCACACCACCACGCCCACGGTAACACGACACCCACGCCACCTCAAAGAACACACCACCACGCCCACGGTAACACGACACCCACGCCACCTCAAAGAACACACCACCACGCCCACGGTAACACGACACCCACGCCACATCAAAGAACACATCACCACGCCCACAACACGACACACACGCCACCTCAAAGCACACACCACAATACTCCCACAACCACACCCGTACAACCCTGCCTCCTTCACCACTTTCCTTACGACACTCCCACATCACGTCGTTCAGGATGGCACTACAGTAGATCCAGGACTGTCCAAATTGACGGCGTGGCATAGGCATTGTATTAAAACCTATTATTCTATGGGACAAGTCAGAATAATCCCAGTATATAACGAGACAGAAAATCAATAACGAATAAAGATGTATCAAAAAGAAAATATAAATGTAAAATACTTTTTTAATATCTACTCTGTAATGTCGGTCTCATGAAAAAAATTGAAAGGTAGGAATAAAAAGAACATAAGAATTAAAAGGTGGAGTTCCGTTCAAAACGACAAACGACAAATCATGTGTTCCAAAGATTACGTAAACAGTTTTTGACATTCATGTAATAAGTCTGAAATATTAGGTTAGATCAAAACAGTCACTAAAATCAATTTCCTTTCTTAAATCCAAAAACATCTTTTCTAAACACTTAATGATAAACCGTTAATGATTGGGAAAGTTTTGGTAACACACACACACACACACACACTGAAAACAAAAAAAATAAGCTGAGTCAAAGAAACATAATATGAAAATTATGAACACTTGCATTAAACTATATCAAGTGGCCAGTAAACATTTTCACTTACAATTAAATGCAAATTACAATGTAAATAATTATCTCATTTCTCGCAATTGTATGAAGTCTGCAATAGTGACTTTTTAAATCTTGTAGTGGAAAAAACACAGTGAAAGGAATGAGGGATTACGCCATCTTTTAACAGCGTTGATGTGTGCTTTCATGCGCTAAGTCTAGTTAATTAACACGCTCCATCTAGTTACATTCTTAAATAAGTTAATGCATTCTATTGACAACTACACTACAAGTCTCAAAATGATGCTTTCAAATTTAAGTAATGAGGAAACATAAAGGGTAAACAGACACAAAGGTAAAAATAACGATTAAGGATGACAGTAAACAGAACTGAAATAAAAAGTGCTCGGAGAAAAACACCAAATCATTATCATCGCTGTACGTCCGTCCGTCCGTTTGTCAGGGCACTTAGGATTCTGTCTTCTATAAACAGCTCCCACTGCATGAGGCAACAAAACATACACGTATTTTGGACACAGTACACCATACGGTCACTAGGGTAATGAAGCACTGAATCGCAAAAATACGTGTATAGCCTACTAAGCGCCACGTACGACTGTGTCAAACTTGTGAATGCTGACAAATTTAAGGAGAAAATATGGGAGTACGTCTGAAAATATATATAGTAGGTTAAGTAAGATAAAACTACTATGCTACTCTGTCCAGTAAACGCTTCCACTTTTGCCTCCTGCTGCCTGCCTGTCCGCCTGCTGCCTGCTGCCTGGACACGCTTCATTCCCATGTTTTCCAGCTGCATGCCTGATCAAAACTAGCTGGGTGTACTCGCTCGCCCGGTGCGCCTTTTCCGGACACATTTTGGGAGTTTTCAGCGTCATAAATCAGGCCAGGGGGTGAGGCAAGAATGGACCGAGAGAGAGGGAGAGAGAGAGAGAGAGAGAGAGAGGATCACCGATTCATCTGTTTTTATGTTTCCACTTTAGGTCTTTTTTATTCCAGCAAGTCATTTTTCAAGGCAGTCACTTTATCCTCCGGAGTACTTTCAGATACATTCGAGCTCTGATTTATTTCCGTTTCTTTGGACTCGTGATGTATTTCAGACTCTTCTACCACCTGTAATTCTGTCTCATTTTAGCCTTACTGGAATGGAGTTTGACCTGCAGCATATTCAGGCGTCCACTACCGTTGGTTCATTATCGTAATTTCGTGTCATCACATGAGTCTGACAGAAAAGCGACCCTACGGAAATATATAAATACTCTCTTTCCTTATTACTTAACGATAGCTGCGGAAATGACAATCGATGTAGGATACACATTTTCTCATCCATTTTAAAAGATAGTATATTTTTCCCTGCAGTTGTGTGTATGGTTTTCTACACTTTAAAGGTTAGAATGAAATATTGGCCACAACTGCACGACACATGGCACTGATACCCACCATAGTTAGTGGACCAACAACCAAACAGTTTAAGGTGTACCGTGGCAACACACCGACAGGACTTCTCACACATAAGAAGATATTACCTTTACCAATAAACATCGACGGGCAGGTAATAAAGACAGAACAATCTGAACACAATTACCAACAAGCAGCACGAGGTCAGACCTGGAATAATTTACGGCTTCCTGACAAGATACTGATACGTTCAATACAACGACATTTCCACTATATCATATTTCTACCCATCTTCTCTATAATATCTTCTAAATATTATGTTACTAGTGACTGAGAATAACAAACATCTATTTTATCTATGCTTTACCTACGTAGCCATATTATCAATTTGTCAATATGCATTATTTTTCCCAATTATTTATATCGATGCCTATCAATAATATCATATCTGCACTCGTGACGAAATATTAATCTCTATATATCTAATATATTGTAGTTAAAATCCTTTAGATACATGACTCTCTGCTTAGACACACACACAGTGTCACAGACAAGGCTATAACAATCATTCCTGAGAGTTGTTTAGTGAGAACAGTACCATTCATCACGGCTGGGGCATGGAATTAGCCGTGTGTGTGTGTGTGTGTGTGTGTGTGTGTGTGTGTGTGTGTGTGTGTGTGTGTGTGTGTGTGTGTGTGTGTGTGTGTGTGTGTGTGTGTGTGTGTGTGTGAACATGTCAGTGTTAGCATGAAAGATGTGTTTACCGTCTATATAATATGCTTCCACTTACATATTTTCTTTATTATGTGCTGTATAATTATGTGTGCAATAATTGTGAATATAGTGACGTCAATTCACAAACAGAAGCATTAATTTCTCCGTCAACCACTGAGTTCTACTAAAAGATCACTTTAATATAACCTAACATACAGAGTTGTGCTGATTTTTGCACCTAGGAATGCAATTATTTTCCTTCATATGTTGTCATTATTTAACACAGTCATTAACAAGATAAAAGAAAAGCAACGAATCAACAAGGTAATTCTATATGATTATTCGGGTCTTAAGCAAGAATAACGAGGTGTTTGTGCGTTAATTAATAGTATGCATACCTTTAAATTCCATTACAATCATGATATGTTCATTATTTAATTCTCCTAATATCTCTATACCAATATACGCATGTGCAGAGATACAAGGTGGTGCAACAGTAAAAGCAAGGCTGGATCTTGCTGTACCGCGACTATACATCCCAAACTGTGCCCCTTTCTTTACACTATAACTTGTGTATATTTATGACCGCTGTCGAGAGTGTTGGAAAAATACTGATAGACTCCGCGTCCCCTTCGCCACACCTGCCTCCCTCACACCCAGCACTGAGAACACCAGAACAGGACGAATAACATGAATACCAAGGTATAACATGGACAGTATAATAGGAGAACAGCATGACTACGAGAGCATAACGCGAGAACAGCATGACTACGAAAGTATAACATGAACAGCTTTAATAGGGAGAACAGTATGACTTCGAGGGCATATAACATAAACAGTACTTTATAAAGCCCCTACTTTATTTTCATTTAACAAAACAGTAGAAGGGATCGGTGATGTAGTGTAGTTACCCACGAAAGGCGAGACTTTTTTGATACATTAAGACAGTATACAATGGGCCCTCCTATGAATGGTGAAGATAGAGTTCGGATATACATATTGCATTACCTGGAAGCTGGACTAGTACGCCTGGCTGTCTGAGTATAAATGTAAACCACCACCACCAAAGGTTCTCTCTGAAGGTGAATGACAGGGACTGGCAGCTTCCAATATCCACTTACGTCTGTGTAACTTTGGAATTGGTTCACGAAAGCTTCAGGGCATGTACCAAAAGATATAATTCAAGTAAAAGGAGCCGATACAAAGCTCCGTCTATATATCTGGTTTAGCAAAATCGCCTTCTGATCGAACTTACTCTTTTATTTAGTCACTTGCACATGATGCTCAGAAAGTCCTTGTTTCATCATGAATTCATAGCAAAGAATGCATTGTATATAGAATAGACTAAGTGTTTTATGGTCCTGTTTTTACATTTTTCCTTTCCTCCTTCCCTCTCTTCTCTTCTTAACTTCATGTCTCTATATTCTTTACCCACCCTCAACTTCACTCTTTGTCGTCTATGTGTACCTCTCCTTAGGTCTCTATCCCACTCCTCTTTTCTTCATCTCGTCCCTCTATATCCTCAATTTTTCCCTTCCTTCGTCTGCCTGCCGTCTCTGTGACCTGGAGTTCGAAAATTTTCAGGACGCCAAATCCCCCTGGCGGCACACTGGAGAAACCACTCTTTCCCTGCATTCCTCGTTCCCTGTTTCGGACTCAAATCTTTATTTTGACCCAATAGTTTTCGGCAGCCTTCCTCTAGAGTATCAGATAGTTTTCCTCACGATCTTTCTCCTCCCGGCCCTAGAAAGATTTCCTAGAAGGCAGCCTAACTTGAGTCATACTGTAGTCTTCCAATTCCCTCAGTATTGCATGCTGTCTTGCCACAAACTCACAATTTCTCTTAACACCATAATTATAAGTACGAAGAATAACTTTTTCTAAAAATCGGTAATGTTTCAATACCATTTGCTTTTTCATTTCTGTACTTTATCTTTACTTTTCTACACAAATTATCACCTATAATTTCTTTTGTCACTCCGATTATCTCTATTCCTATATAGATAAGAAGTCAAACTTATTACACATTCTCAATTACTCACGATAAGACGGCTGGGTTCATCGGCATGGTCATAATTACTTTCATTAAGACAACAGAGAAACTCTCACAAAAGGCAGCTTGAAAGGCGGGGAGAGTGAGGACTCCACCTGCAGTCCATCGAATATCAAATGAGGGTTACCACATCCCTTTTATCCCTTCTCTCACGGTGTTGAGTTAATGAGATGCTTGGTGACACAACCTAATGATGTCACACGTTACCTGTTTGTATGAGTAGAACACGAACTACAGATTCTTTAAATATTAAAGTGGAAGAAATAACAATGGCTGTAGCAGCAATAGTCGAAGGCAAATTTATACTTTTCAACAAACGGTATATTGATTTTTGTAACGGGGATAAATGAGGTGATGGGTTAGCCACCGTAAGTTTTTGGGAGGAGGGTCTAATTGAAATACCACGTTGCCTCCTATGTCACTTTGATTACAGTGTCAGAAACGAAATCTGAAGTATTGTTGTCTGGAGACCTGCCTACGTAGCTTCACACACCACCCCTCAATCCTATCCCTCCAGTCAGGACACGTGCTGTTTTAACTCATAAATATGATTCGGAGTGAAAAGCGGAGATACCTGAACAATTAGAGGTACTCATTCACGAATACTACTACACAAGTTCATCCGAGGTTTGTTTTCCCTTGGATGCATTCTGGTGTTTGGTTGCTATAGCGTGACTATGTGGATGACGTGTGGCCTCACCCTGTCCTCTCAACATTACCCATTTATAAACATCCTTTTATTGCCCTTCGACCTCTATCTCTCCTTTTTTTTCGTTTCCCCGTCCCTTCTACATAGTCATTATTTGGAAAATATGATGATTCCACACTTATTTTTCTGTAAAAGTTTATTTGGCATTTACACATGGAGACGCGTGCTGTAATACCGTATTCACGAACTGTTCTCCAACACTATATCGGAATTTTATACAGCTACAGACATCACTTTAAATCGTTGTACAATACGTCGACTGTCTTCTCACCTCCTTGGATTCAGACTCCCTTACTCCTCTATCTCTTCCTTCACCTTAGTTCCTTCCCATCATATCTCCCGCTGTAATCTCACTCCACTTCCAGATAAACTTATATCTAACTGTCTCTGGCAATCTAATCGTACCTCACTCATTCCCTTCTCCTTCCCTCCTCATCACCTGCCTGCCCTCACTGACTGCACCTTCTGCTTGTCGCATCATTAAACACTGTCTTCTGCTTCAACCCAATACTGAAACCTCTCACTAAGGCATCCTCCTAATCCTGTTTACTGCTATAATGTCCTGCTTAAGCAAACCACATACAGTACACAATTCTCCTGCTTGAATTCCCTGCTCAAACCATCCGCCTTAACCAGCCTTCCATCTCGACCACCCTCCTACCACACAAACTTTAGATGTTCAAACTACAATTTGGGTCCCAGCGTGGAGTGCAACTGTAGTTTAATAGTATTTATCTTACCCGGTCTTGGGTTTCAAGGCTCCACCCAGACTTTATCCTCTTCCCTCCCATCTTCAGTGAAACATTTTCCTTTATAAAAATATGATTTGCAGCGACATGTTTTCATTATGAAAATATGCATAATTACTGTTGCCTCTTGGTTGTAAATTATCTGAAAATATTTAGCCTACATATTGTTTTCTATTTACAAATTTATAACAACTCTTCAGTTGATTAGAAAATCTAACATTTTAACCCTCTCAGTGGATAAAATTTCAATACCTGATCATACGAACACCAATTTTATTTGGTATGACACACACACACATACACGCACAAAAAAACAAAACAATATTACGTTCCATAAACGCACGAGAAAACTTTGCACTCGCCCAGAACAATAAAGATAGAAACAGTTTTAAGTCCCATAAACACAAAAGAAAGAGAGCAGTTTTCCCCTCCCTTGAACAAACCAGAGAACAGTGTTCTTATGACCCCTCCCCCAATGCCACCCACATGGTATGCTGTCCCTTGCCACACAAACACCCACATCAGTGCATGACGGACGACCAGCGGCCTTGACCCTCCACCTGAACTTTTTGTCCTGGAGGTCAACATCGGCGCGAGAGAGAATATTCCAGTGGCATGATATCCACGTTCTTCCATAGCGTCAATGCCTGGCTGGTGGCAGTGATGGTCGTGTTAGTGGTGGGTGGTGGTCGTGGTAAGGAAAGTGGAATGAATGGTGATTGTAATGATGGTGAGCTAAATTTGTGGTGATGATGGTCGTAGATTGGTGCTAGAAGGAGTGCAGTGGTGTTGATGATGGCTTCGTTGTTGATGGTGGTGGTAGTGAGTGGAACATATAGTGAAGGGTGGGTTGAGGTAGCTGGCAGAAATGGTTAAAAAGAGACTTAGCCATGAAGTTGGTTGGTAGGTGTAGGTGATGGTGAAGGGAGAATATAAATAGAATATTAAGTGGAAAATTTAATAAAATATACAAAAGAGACAGAATGAGGATTGATGCTGAGGTGGCATGAGTGTTTGTTGTGATGGAGACTATTGCAGATGGAGTAGATGGATTATAAAGATAGGATAAAAAATGTGAAGGTTTGCTCACTGAAAAATCAATCACATTAGCAATGAGTTCATCATAAACACAGTGTTACTATGTTCTCCCTGTTAATGAACTAAGGTTAACAGATGCTAACTTGGGTTACATTATGTATCAAGTGACAAGTTTCCAGGACTTTAATGCACTATCATTAATACCAACACCAAGTAATTTCAAGAGTAGTTAGTCAGCAATGGTGTAAAATGAGTGAAGAGGACTACACTGTCTCTTGTAACCTTCAAAACAATGAGAAAGGGAGAGTCTCTATATCCATCTATGGGTTGATGATTATAAGAGTGGCTTGGAAATAGATATACTGGTAGTTTGGACAAAATTCTGGTAAGAAATATGCATTTCATAAGGAGGCCATGCACAAGGTGAAATATAATATAAACAGCACACAGATATTGCAGAGAAAGAGGCAAATTATTTTCAATATGTCAAATCCTGGACATGTAAAATAAGCTGGCGAGATTGAAGTCTTGAATTCTGTGTTTCATGCAGGAAGAAATATCTCATGCACGGCAACGAGGCAATTGCGTTCCCAAGGGACTACAAATTCAAACAAAAATAAGATAACAGGACATAAAAAATTGTCCATGGTTCAAGTAGTATTCATGTCTTGTTTATACGATGTAAAAATAATGTACTCGTCTTTGTATTAGGAAAGAACACAAGGATGACAAATCAATTTCCAGGGGATATATTAAAGACTTGTTATAGGTAAGAGATCCAGTTGCGTTCAACAGACTGGAAGTTCCAGGTAGTAGGCAAAAATATATAACTTATGCTATATTGACAATACGAGTATGAAGATTACAGTGGTTATCCATTTCACAGAATGTTTCCATGAACAGTATAATATTTTTCATAATATAAAAAATCAACATCTAAAACTTTATTTGTTTCCAATTACCGTAAATTTGTACAAACATTGACGACCAAACGATTTCCATACTTCAGTAAACAATTCTTTTAACACTGGACCTTTTGCCTGGAAATGCATGTGAACACTAATTGATTTCAGTGGTCAGCCCGGGAGGAGTGCAATGCCTCAAAGATAATACTGATGTCATGAATGAAAGAATAAATTAATTACCGGTGAGGTGGAAAACAGAACTAACCCCACACACGCTAATTAACTCGACTCCGCAGTTCAGAAAGTACGGTTCAAACAACTTCCACCCTTCCCCCGCTGACATTAAGGGACCTGGGATGTTAGAAGCTATTTGAAGGTTACTCACTCCTCCAAACTCTGCCATGATATATAGTTTGAACAAAGTTAATTAAGGCAGCCTATTTCTTGGCTCGGTGAAATGTATTGTCCCCACTTCATCGACAAATGCATAGCCCCACTCAGTCATTGAAAAAAAATATCACTGATCGTTAATTAAGTAAGAATAATAAATAATTCTACTCTCATGGCTCCAGGATGATTATTCCAGCTGCAGCTCGATTTACTAAAATATTAAATGTAAAACTTAGTACCTTAGTACAAGAACATCGCTTTCAAAAACTACGTTAGAGCTTAATATTAGTTCTTAGTTGTTTACTGGATGTTATATACAAAGAATATAGAATGTATCCTAATTGTAATGTTAAATACTAGTGGAATCCTACCACAGCACTGCAGAGCTCCAACCCGAACAGCAGCAAAATGTTACTTTTATATATTTTTGTTTTGTTTATGGTCATGCAAATCCCAGGGGATGTACTGTATATATAGAACACTTCAACCGTTATTAGAAATGTCAAATTGTAGATACATTAATAAATTCGCCGATTTTCTGGCAGACGTGTCGAATAAGTAGTACATGTGGCTCTCACATTTCCTTTATTGTAAAGTATCGCTGGTATTACAAAATGAAAATACAACACAAAGCAGTATCAAACTGAGATGTCAGCTCTCATTCTTCTTTCTTTGACCTTCGGTCTATAATTTCACCTTTCGTTTGGTTCATTTAGATTCGTTAATGTCCTTCACCACTCTATGAATGAGACGATAGGCGGAGAAAGCCTTAATTTGACCAGAGGACGAAGAGAAACTCCTCTATGTTATGTCAGCCAAACTGTTTAGACCAGAGGCGGCGCAAGAGAGATGTCACCTGTTTGATTGCTTTGACCCTCTTGGTCCAAATGTACTATAACAATATGAGTCCATATAAATCGTGTCCGGCATAAAGAACTGCCTTGTGTCAATACCAGTAATATATGGCCCATTGATCATTAGCTATTATAGTAGACAGCGAGCACATTATTGTCAAGTTCCAAGTAATATATTCGCTTCCTCTGTAGCAACGCACATCACAAAGAAAGATTGATTAATTGATTGATTGATTGATATTAGTCGCCGCAACAGCGAGTTCATACAAAGAAAGAAGAGAAAACATTGTTGTAATAAATGGTGTACACTCACGGTCTACAGATTTGTGGTACAGCTTCGTCATACTAACGATATATCTTAAAAGAAAACGGATAACGCTCTTGCATTTCTTTACAGCAAGTACGACAAATTGAAAACAAATACTATTCACAACCAGCAAGGCTTTACTGATCAAACATCTTTTACTCAGCTGATCTCACAAAGTAAAGACAGTGCCGTTAGTCTCAGCGTTCCTTTCTATATATCTTCTCCATTAGAATGTCAATATAATATAATATATATATATTTATAGCACTCTATACGATATAGATGTCGCATAGTCACAATCTGGATCGAAGTATAATGGAGGAGAAAAAGTGAATAGAACAGGCAAAATGAAGGAAAAAAAACAGAGAGAGAGAGAGAGAGAGAGAGAGAGAGAGAGAGAGAGAGAGAGAGAGAGAGAGAGAGAGAGAGAGAGAGAGAGAGAGAGAGAGAGAGAGAGAGAGAGGAGAGAGAGAGAGAGAGGGGGGGGGGAATGTGTAGTGTACTGTAGGTAGGGGTAGGGGTATATACAGTATAGGCGTGGTGGAAAAGGGCCGCATGAGAGCAGGTGTGTTAAAGGCAGGTGTGAGGGAGGCCAGGTGTGTGTGAGGGTAGGTGTGACTGAGTGCAGATGGTTGCATGGTTAGGTCACACTATAGGTGCTACCGGTACGTCATGAAGGCTGGGAGTACGATGCCCCTTCAACTACACACTATTACCCAAACCATCAAAGAAAACCAGGCATACAAAAACATACATATTTACCTGAAGGCACATATTATTATCATCACATAAGGACAAATTGAAAGGAAAAACAAACACGAGCATATATTAGACCGACAGGCAATCCAAAAAGCGAGGGTGAATAATATGTAACCTTTCCCTTCCGTGCACAGAGTAACAAGAAGGAAACACGGAGGCAGGGAGCAGGAGAGAATTAAGGGAAGGATATGAGAGAGAGAGAGAGAGAGAGAGTGAGAGAGAGAGAGAGAGAGAGAGAGAGAGAGATGAGGTAGTTTACTTGAGGCTGTGAGAGATGGAGAGGGGAGAGTCGGTGGTGACAGGAGCTGGAGTGTATATGAAAGGAGATGGGTGTGTGTGTGTGTGTGTGTGTGTGTGTGTGTGTGTGTGTGTGTGTGTGTGTGTGTGTGTGTGTGTGTGTGTGTGTGTGTGAGAGAGAGAGAGAGAGAGAGAGAGAGAGAGAGAGAGAGAGAGAGAGAGAGAGAGAGAGAGAGAGAGAGAGAGAGAGAGAGAGAGAGAGAGAGAGAGAGAGAGAGAGAGAGAGAGAGAGAGAGAGAGAGAGAACAACATTACTTGGTGTGCTGAAGGAAGATCTGAAAATAAAGACGAACAACAATTTAAAATGGAAAGAGATGACCAAGAGAGAGAAGAAAGAAAGAGAGAGAGAGAGAGGGGGGGGAGAAACAGAGAAAAAAGAAATAAAGAAATAGAAAAAAAAAGAGAGAGACAGGGGAGACAAAGACCAAAACCAGAAAGAAGTAAAAGGACACGACGAGTGGACACCAAGAGGAGAAGTGTCCAGTACGGGGGACAGAAAACCGATCAAGAGGAGGCAAGGGGGGGGGGGGGGAGGGGAGGGAGGGAGGAGGGGGGAAGGTGGAGTAGGGGGGGAAGGTGGAGGAGGGGGGAAGGGGGGAGGAGGGGGGGAAGGTGGAGGAGGGGGGAAGGGGGAGGAGGGGGGAGAGGAGTGAGTGAGTAAGAGAAAGGGGGAGGGAATGGGGAAAAAAAAGGGGGAGAAGGAGGGGAGTGTGAGGAGGGGGGGAGAGGATGGGGAGGAGGAGGTGGACAAGTAGGTGGAGGAGTAGGAGGAAGAAGACGTGAGGTATATTTTGCGGGAAATGGATTATTGTATTGGAAACACGAAGGTATGTGTGGTTCAGAGAAGCGAGGGATAGGGAGTGGGCAAGAGATAGGGAGTGGGCAAGGGATAGGGAGTAGGCAAGGGATAGGGAGTAGGCAAGGGATTGGGAGTGGGCAATGGATAGGGAATGGGCAAGGGATAGGGAGTAGGCAAGGGAAAGGGAGTGGGCAAGGGATAGGGAATGGGCAAGGGATATAAGTTATAAGGGGTTAGCAAGGGATGTATAAGGGATAGGCAATTAATAGACAGTATAAAAGAATGGGCAAAGGAAATATAAGGGGTGGGCAAGGGATATATACAGAAGAGTGTGGGCAGGGGATAGGGGTGGGTACAAGGGATCAGGGAAGAGAGAGCGAACAAAATAATAAGTTGAAACATTTACAAGAGCAATAAATCAAAAAGGGAATTCTGGATTTGATATAAACAAGGAATAAACGGGGAAGAGGGATTAAGAGAATAAGAAATCAGGAGAGGGCAGGATTACGGGACGGGAGGAGCAAATTTCAGGGAGACAACGAAACAAACAAGGACTCAGAGGGAAAAGAGGAAGAAGGGATTAAGGAATGAGGGAAAAGAGGAAGAGGGGATTAAAGAGAGAGGGAAAAGAGGAACAAGGGATTAAGGAATGAGGGAAAAGAGGAAGAAGGGATTAAGGAATGAGAGAAAAGAGGGAGAAGGGATTAAGGAATAAGGGAAAAAAGGATGAGGGGATTAAAGAGAGATGGAAATGAGGAATAAGGGATTAGGGAATGAGGGAAAAGAGGAAGAAGGGATAAGGAATGAGGGAAAACTTGAAGAAGGGATTATATAACAAGTTAAATTGTGGAAATAAGATATGGGTGGGTATTATTTTTTAGGGCTAACAACAAATAGAAATGTAAGACTACGTAAGTACAATACAACATTATTTATTTATTTAGGATTAGGTTTGTTGTTTTGCAATCACAGAATCACTTGGTAGACCATTCATTAATTGTAATACTTCCAGAAAAACGTCCTCTCTTTCATATAACCTACATGTGTAAGAATTCCCTGTGGCCAAATATACAAATGAACTATACTGTATAGGCCACGTGGAAAGGATCAGGTGTTACGAGAATACAAGTCCTCAGGTAGTGTTATGGATGATCGAGAGGAAATTGGGGATAAGAAGTTGCTAAGGATGTACAAAGGCGGAAATTGAATACCGTATGTGTAGGATGTCTCTCAGAAATTGGAGACGCCAGGAGAAGATGAAACCGTATATATATATATAAACAAAAAAGGCATGGAGGAAATTGAAACACTGATAAAAGGGAAGAAAATGAAACTATGTGTAGGGGAGTAATGAGAAATGAAACCGTATTAAGCGAATTAAGAAAATATAACAGACCAATATAGGAAAAGTGAAACATAGAATATAGGAAGGAAAATGAAACATAGATAAACAGAGGAAAATGAAACTGTATATGGAGGGGTAAGAAGTGAAAGGGTGCCAACATAAAAGGAAAGTTTGGTGAAAGAAAGAAACGGTGGTGTAGGGGAGGAGGGGGAAGGAGGAAAAAAGAGCTATTGGAAGAGAAGACAAGGTGTGAAGCAGAAGGAGAGAGTTGGTGATGGAGGAGGAAGAGCATAAGGGGAGCATGAGGGGAGGAGGAGGAGGAGCATGAGGAGAGGAGGAGGAGGAGCATGAGGAGGGGAGGAGGAGGAGCATGAGGAGGGGAGGAGGAGCATGAGGAGGAGGAGGAGGAGGAGCATGAGGATAGGAGAATGAAGAGTACGAGGGGAGGAGGAGGAAGAGCATGAGGAGAGCATGAAGAGAAGAGAATGAAGAGCATGAGGGGAGGAGAATGAAGAACATAAGAGGAGGAAGAGAATTAGGGGAAAATGAAGATAGTGCTGGAAAGTATGACTAACAAAAGAGAGGAGGAGAGAAAAGAAGGTAACGATTAGTAAGAAGAGATAAAGAGAGAAGAGAGAGAAAAGGGGCATCGAGGATATTTAGAGCAAAGAAAAAAAAAACGAGACGGAAAAATAGAAAAGTTTATGAAGAAACAAGACATGTTCAGTGAAAGAAAAGACACAGAGATACAAACAGCTACTGTACTGTACTGACACTCAACAACAACAACACCATGGCAGAATACAAAAACACACGAAGAAATGTAAAGTAAGAGAGATGAGAATATAGTGTGTGACAAGTGCAGGTTATACTGAGAGAGGTTGGGACAGAAACGTAGTGTGTGACAACAAATGTTTCTTGGAAGCGAGGAACAGAAGCAAAGAGAAAAGACGGTGAAGGGGAGGAGAAGGGGAAAGGAAAGATGAGTAACGGCAGGAGAGAGAGAGAGAGAGAGAGAGAGAGAGAGAGAGAGAGAGAGAGAGAGAGAGAGAGAGAGAGAGAGAATGGCACACACAGAACATGAGACTCTGGTAAAAGTGGGACACAAAAGAAAGAGAGGAACAACGAACGGGAATATACAAAACATACCAGAAACAAGAGATACAAAGACGAGATACGAGGTGGATGAGATGAGGAACTGGGAACCATGTATCAGAGAGAGCATGGCGGGTGAGAAGGGAGGGAGGGAGGGAGGGACAGGAAGGAAACGGGAGGCTGAGGCAGGAGGGAGATAGATAGATACACAGCCGAGGTGAGGGAAGGTGGTGGTGGTGGTGGAGCAGGGAAGGTGGAGCAAGAAAGTGTCAGGGTAGGAGAAGAGAGAGAGAGGGATAGGTGAAGAGTTAGGTGGAAGGCGGTGACAGACATATTATACTCTAGTCTAAAAAGGTACGGGTCCACTTGAGAGCTGAGAGTGAAATAAATGTCGAGAGAACTCACAAAGAGCGTGTCCACCTGAGAGAACTATATCACTCTCGAGAGTCGCTGAGATAAAATGTCCGCGAGAACTCTCAGAAGCGTGTCCACTGAACACACAGACAGAGCAAGTCGCCGAGAGTAAAGAGTCTCAAGTGAATTCAGTGTGTGTGTGTGTGTGTGTGTGTGACATAATATATATATTTTATGGAATATGAAATTAAACCAAACCAAACTTTTGACGTCAACTTTTACTAAACATTAAAGTATATTTGTGATAATCTATTTACAATATTATTATATTTTTGACAACCACTGAAATATCCATAATAATCAATATTTTGAAATTATAATCATATTTACATTAATATTTTTTTGGAAAACTTGTTTTTGAAGACAGCTGTATATGCTTATTATTATTATTATTATTAAATATTATACTTATTATTATTATGTTTTATTTTTGTTGTTGTATCTTGTATTTACACTATTTAACTTCCGCCCTTTCACTCTCAGCTATATCAACACACTGAAAGTGCCTGAGAGTACTCTCAGGATAGTGGGAGAGCTGTGTCCACTAGTGTCATGAATCACTCTCCGACATAAATCGCAGAACTCTCCGAGAGTACTCTCCAGTCTGTGTCCATTTACTTTTTACCAACTCTCGACATTTATTTCACTCTCAGCTCTCAAGTGGACACGTACCTTTTAAGGGTGAGGCAGAAGGTGGTAAGAGAGAGAGCGAGAGACAGAGGTATGAAGAATTTTTAGGGTGTGGCAGGAAAATATTTTTGTAGGGTGAGGCAGGGAAGGGTGAATGCGGGGAAAGACATGGAGAGAAAGTGCCAGGCAGGGAGAAGGAACAGGGAGGGAGGTGGAGGGAGGGAGAGGTACCACACTATAACCTGAAGCAATAGGGCGTGAAATGGTCTGCAGGGCGGCTCCTCAAGGTTTCTCTCTCGTCCGCAACATAGAGGCTGCAATCGCCTTGAGGCTATATCACACAGGCACCTATTTCCTTCGATCTCGGCCCTTCATTTTGCCTTCAAACGCCAGAATTGCTCCGTTTAGACTCACAGCGGCCTTCAAACCTTTAGACAACACGTTGGAGGACGATAAAAGCTTGATACTGACTAGAAAGTGGGAAAACATGTGTACGTGTAATATCCGGTTTCCTCTCGACACCTCCGTTTACTGTCCACTTTACGATGCAGAAAATCAAGTAAACATTTACAAGTATACATTCTTGTACAAATGTAGTTACCATTTTTCCAGTGGTGCATAACCTTTCTTAACTAGAAGGTTTACATCTATATCATCTCAATACATTCTTCAAATAACACGAGTGAATTTTCAACGAACGACATTTCGAGTGTGCTTTGCGTATTTCTGCTTGTGTATCAGACTTCCAACAATTCAAAGACTGAAAAATTTATGAGTACCAGGTATTTCAAAAGTTTCCACTTTACTCATGCACAATTGTATTCTACTTCCTCACAACCACATCCATGTTAAGCCTTTTTCATTCCTATGTTCTAAAAGTCCCTTATTCTAAAGATATGATCCACATCCAACATACATATTTATGCCTTTCACACGAAGAGCCATTTTCTGCTCCCACCCTACACTATGTCACAATATTTCTGTGTCCATTTCGTGAAAGTGGCCATCTGTGCCAGGTTTTGTATCCAGTCTCATCACTCTGCCACTCGTACATAACATTTCATCACTCGGCCTGAAAGCCTTCTCTCCGCTTCCAGCTTTACATTCTATTTTGTTGTTGTATTTTTCAAGCTATTGCATTTTCTCAAACGCGAACAAGCACATACATTCACAGGCACACTCATACAGACATACATTCTCGCACACTCTGTCTGTTTGAATGTCACTCAAACACAGACACACACACATACACAGTAACACCTCCAAATACTGCTGATAAAAATAGCGGTATTAACATGTGTGGTTTGGCCGCCTCTGTTGGTGGGAACTGTTCATATGCCAGCTTCCTAAATTAAGCGGCCAAGAATTAAATCTTCGTAGTTAAAATTATATTCAAACACGGTGATACCTCTAGAAATATTTCCCTATTCACCGAGTAAAGAAAAAAAAAACCTTTGAATAAACAATATTCAGAGACTCTTCATTACAAACAAACCAGTGCATTTCTCCCAAATGTCCACAGGTAAAATGTTTCCCCTACCCCTTACGAACCCAAAGAGACCGGTTTTTATTATATTTTTTATTATATAACTTTTGTATTTGTATACCCTGCTTCCTTTGTGTGTTGGGAGCGCCTCATGGGGTACAAAAATCCATTACCACAATTGAAAATACGAAGGCCTAGGGCTTTCCCTTTATTGTTTGGACCGGCCTGGTAGAGAGGAAACTACACACCATGGAGGGTAGGAGGAGGAGACACAGAGGAGGTGGGAGGAAATATATTGGGAAGTGGAGGAGGAGAATGGAGTAGGAGTACGCAGAGGGAAAAGGCAAAACAAAGACAGGAAGGCACAGAGTAGTAGAATAAAAGGGAAAATGAAAAGAGTAAGAAAATATAACTTGGATAGAACACAGGGGAAGGACAGGACCCTTAGGTAGGAAGGGGTGAAAGGAATGTGAGGAAATAAAAAAAGTAGGAGAGAAGGGAAAAAGACACGAGAAAGAATGGAAAAAGACAAAAGAGGAAAACAAAAATGAAAAGGTGTGGTTGAGAATATGAAAAACATGCTAATATAACTAGAGCAAGGACTGAAGAAAGAAAGAGTGGGAAGAAGAAAAATGGAATGCAAGGACGGAGGAGGGAGAAAGGGTGAAGAAAGAACAAGATCTTGAAGAACGAAGAAAAGTAAGTAGAAAGAAACAAAAGGGTAAAAGAAAGGAGGGTGGAAACAGAACAATAGAATAAGAAATAAGGACATTCAGAAAACATGAATTATAACTAAGAACATTGGAACAGGTAAGTTATCAAGCATAAATAAATAAATAAATAAACAAATACATAAATATAAAATAAAACAATATAATAAAATAAAAAACGTAAAGAAGATACTGCTGAAAACAATATGAAGGAAGGACGAATGAAGAAATGATAAAAAAGAGCACATGAAAGAAATGCAAGCGAAGGAAAGGAACAAGCAAGAGAGACCAGAGAAATATGAACCAAGGTAGAAAGCGAGAGAAACAAAGGAACAAAAGCAAAATAAATAATAAATCAGAAAGAAGGGATAGAGTGTAAGGAATAGAGGAACAAGCAAAATACTGGGGAAAATGGAAATAAAAAGGAGAAAATGATAGGAACAAAGAGACAAAATTAATATAAGAAACTCAGAAAGCAGGGAGAAAGTGTAAAGAATAGAGAGAGAGAGAGAGAGAGAGAGAGAGAGAGAGAGAGAGAGAGAGAGAGAGAGAGAGAGAGAGAGAGAGAGAGAGAGAGAGAGAGAGAGAGAGAGAGAGAGGAAAGAAGGGAGATGGTGTGGGGGGAAAGGATGAATAAACAAAAAATGCCTTCCTGGAAAGTTTACTCCTGTGTGTAGGAAGCGGAGTGTAAAACCAGGTGTGTGTATGGGGTGAGAGAGGAGGGTCCCATTTCTTATCTCTTATGGTGTGTGTGTGTGAGAGGGGAGAGGAGGGGAGGGGAGGGGAGGGCAAAGTGAAGAGTGGCAGGTGTGTGTGTGTGTGTGTGTGTGTGTGTGTGTGTGTGTGTGTGTGTGTGTGTGTGTGTGTGTGTGTGTGTGTGTGTGTGTGTGTGTGTACAGTACTTTCAGGTTTGTTACTATGCCAAGCAGTGAACAATAACATGTGGATTTTGCCGAGACTGCAACCTTCGTGAGAATATATGGCCTTTACATCACCGAGGAGTTATTATCGTCTAGTGTTTTACTTCACGTTGACATATTACATATATATTTTGGACCAATGTTCAGTATTGGCTTATCATTTTCATTTCATGCATTGACTAAATTAGTTCTATTATATGTTACTGTATTTGTAGGTACCGTACCGTATTGAACGTGTTGAATATACCAGGACGATCAATCTCCTAATAAAAGAGTCAAACAGTACTCTTAATCTTCCATATTATTATACACAATTGATCAACTCAGGGACATTCTACCGTCATCCATCTTTCCTCCTCAAAACGAATTATGATGCTAAAACGCCATTGTGTCTCGGCATCTCGATCGAAATTGGACATGAACTCTTTTCATCTGTTTCACTCATTTTTTATATCACAGGTGAGAATATTAATCGAGCTCCTTGCCTGTAGTCCACACGGTCCACACCTGAATGTATATGAAAACAATTATAATGCCTGTAGTCAAATTGTGCTATCATTTATGCTTGCTTGCTTGTACAAATGTCTGTGTTTACAAATCTCTGTGAGCATCGGTAACAAAGATTGAAACATTTCTCCTCACAGCCAACAATGAACAGAGATCGTCATGCTACAATCCCTTCACTTACCAGACGATGATGTTAACATGATGCAGCGCTCCACTACCTTCACTTCTTCAAACTCTCATCCTACAACACAAAATTATGTAGTCAGAGATAGAACAATGAAATATGTGCCAAATATATACTGTGTTCCAAAAGACACATAATCAATACCGTGATATTTGTTTTCGGAATATTTTTGGAGGTTGAATACGGCTGGAGGTACGAGAATTAATATTTCTTAAATTAAATCTTCAGGAAATGGGGACACCAAGGTATATGGAAAGTTACGTATTTTTTATTATTAAGCAACTCAATATATGAAATATATACCTTCCAATTAATGTTTTAGGTCTTATTGTGCATTTGTAATTAAGATACTCTAAATCCAATATAAGTTTGTATATTTGTTCCTTTCTATAAAGCTACACTCATTTTCTTTAAGATTTTGGCAACAGGAGAAGAAGTGGTTCCTCTGGCTGGCGTTGCGGACGGAGGGTGAAATAACTTGCGGCTTCTGGGAATTTCCTCCAAGCCTGGTCATAAAATCCAGAGATATACTTCATTGGTCTGGCCCCACACACTGACTGGGACTGGTATTTATTGCCACAGCTTTACTTCGACTACTGGAGTACACCTTACCATCCTTCCGTCAACATATAAAGCCGTTCCAGAAAAGATTGGAGGCACCATGATGCGAAATACAATAAAATATTCACATCAACGCAATTTTAATGAATTAACTGATTATAGTTACAATGGTAGTTCTTTTGTATCATTATCATCAAATATAGATATCAATACAATCTTAGTATAATTGCTATTTCCTATATATAATTACTTACTATGGCATTTATCTATTGTGCAGTATATGCTTATGCAACGTAGAATAGTACAATAATCGAAAAAAAGCATATGTTTTGTCATACGAACAGATGTGTGATACAAAGTCAATAAGAAATATTTATGCTAATTAATCCTATGAAGACACGGTAGTAGTCAAACTACATTTTGAAATATCGCTCAGTATGATACAAATTGTAAGTTAATTTTACCACCAAACAATTTAAGTAAGCTAAACAACACCAATTCTAATCGTGATGGTTTCGAGGCACAGTTTAGAAAATTTCGTAGTCTGTAATACCCAGCCATAATAAAAAGATAAAAATCCATATGCAAACAAAGCCTGAGTAATGCCTTAATGTTGGTAAACTGGAGCAAACGATTCCTCCTAACAATTCCAAGTAACAGGCCACTCCTATTTATACTTATCTACTCCTGTTTCTTGGCATATTTAGGAGGAATCAAGACACTATAAAAGACCAAAAGTATACTCTCCCCTTAAAGAATCATAATTATATCCTCTATTACAAAGCACCCATTTATTCACTGGCGAAAATTAATACAAGTAAATATTTTCCTCGGCGTCAGACTCTACTCTTCAATATAATATTATCTTGGCCTACTGCAATCACCATCCTCACAAGTCTGTCCTCCTCCTCCTCCTCCTCAAAGTCTTCCCCTTGGTGCCGCCCCTTCTCAAGTCATCGTCAGCCCCCTCCCCAATCCCCTTCCCTTAACGACACGTACAAGGAGGCCCCACGATGGTGTCTCTTCTCTTGGGGAGGTTGAGGACGGGCCCGACAAATCAAGCAACGCGGCGGCCGGGGTAGAAATTCAATAACAAGACACTTTGCTGAGCAGTCTTATGGCCAGGTTAGGAGGGGAAGAGTTTAACATACACCCTCGTTTGTTCCGGACACGGCGGGTGGGGGAGCAGTGAGGAGGGAGAGGAGAAAGTGTCGTGATATGGAGAGGAGAGGAGAGAGTTGGGAGGGGGTGGGGGAAGGAGAAAGGCATAAGCTTTAGAAAGGGTCGAGAAAGTTGGGGAATGTTTGTAAGAAGTGTGGGGAAGGTTGGGAAAAAGTGTGGGGAATGTTTGTAAGAAGTGTGGGGAATGTTGGAAAGAAGTGTGAGGAAGGTTGGAAAGAAGTGTAGGGAAGGTTAGGAGGAATTGAACGGAGGAACTGTGGTGAGGGTTTACAAGAGGTGTGGGGATGTGGGAAGGGTTGAATTGAAGTGAAGGTGTGAATGCGGTAACAAGATAGAGAGAGAACTGAAGATGGGAGCAAATGGTGAGAAAATAGAGAGAATGGAAGAGAGGGGAGGAGGAGAAGGAGTGGAAATGGAGGAATGGGAGGGAGAGGAAGAGAGATAAAGTTAAGAAAAGGAAGAGAGGAAGAAAAGGAGAAAAGGAAAAGAAAAGGAGGGAAAAGGAAAAGAAAGGGGGAATAGAAAAGAAAAGGGAAAAGAAAACAGTGAGAAAGTGGGAATGAAAATGAGATGTAGGGGAAGGGAGAGGCACCTTCCTTTGTGACAGTATCTAAAGGTTATGTTGTCGTCCCAAATTGTGCAAATTGTGTGTCTCCTCGAACCTGAATGTTCCCACGGAGCCACAAAGACATTCACATTACAGTGTTTCGGCTGATGTTTAGGTATTGCTGTTGCATCCTCTTCGCACTGTACAGCAAACACGTATCCATGTTTTGAGTAATACGTTAAAATGGGAAATATAATAATAATAATAATAATAATAATAATAATAATAATAATAATAATAATAATAATAATAATAATAATAATAATAATAATGATGAAAATAATAATAATAATAATAATAATAATAATAATAATAATAATAAATATATATTTTGCCTTCATGAAAAATATAAACTAAATCTTTTATATTCATTATTTACACTTACATTAAAATATACACAATGTGAGGCTTTTAAGCACTCTTTGCCAACCAGATTGCTCATAAATTTTCTAGTATTCTGTTAACTGCTTTTCAATAGTATTAAAAAAATGTGATGTAAGGTTTTAGACTATATTACCACTCGTTGTTTTATGAAACATTAGATGAATTGGACGCTCGACCGACAATCAAAATAATTAATACTGAAAATGAAAGAGAACACAAAAATGTAGGCAGGAAGGAGTGGGTGTGTGAGGCGGGTCACACACAACCCCACAATCCCTCACACAGCTCACATCTCCCCCACCTTCCCACACTCCTTCACACAGCTCACATCTCCACCACCTTCACACAGCTCACATCTCCACCACCTTCACACAGCTCACATTTCTACCACCTTCCCACACTCCTTCCTTCACACAACTCACATCTCCACCATCACACAATTTCCCGCTCTGTCTTCCTGATTCCCACATTGTCCGAGAGGGAATTTAATTTGAAACTATCTTTCCAACGAGGTATACTTTTTACCTGCAGAATCCAAAACGCGTTTGTTTACGTACAACGAGCCACGGTCAGCAGTGTTTCGTTATTGATACATTCCATCCTTTTATTCCCTATGTGCAACAGCAAACTGCAACATCCTAACATTTACATCTATAGAACGAAAATTCAAATTGTAGAATTCAAGGCACTATATCTAATTGAATTGTACAATATTCGGATTGCATTGTTTTACAGAAATTCGAGGAAAATCCAGAATAGTCTTTGGTGATTAACATGTCCTACACACGACTTTGGTATTGACCAAGATATTTATTTCACATCATATATTAAAGGCGACTAATGTAATGGTGAAACATATATATTGAGAAAGTGAGTTCTGCAATCAAAAGTCACTTCTTACATAATTATTAAAGAACCTCGTGTAATCCGCTATAATGCACATGATTTTTTTTAACCAAGTAGGGCGCCAAAACTAAATAGACCTTGATAAAAAAAGGTATTGGCACCTGGGGTCTGATAAGTTGTAAAACATCTGTGGTTCAGTTGGTAGCGTTCTATGACAACATAACCATATCATTTCCCAGTAATCATAGTCAGTGCTGGTACAATACATACAGTTCATTTTGTATATCATACGTAACAAAATATTTCAGATAATTGACAAATTAGCATGTTGCTTAACTATTATCAGACAATTCACAAGGTTGCAGTAGGCTATAATATTGCAGTATGATAGTATATGACAGAAAAAATATTCCCTTTAAAATACAAGTTATTTTTATTAAGCTTCTGACCACGATTGATATTAATTCTTGGAATTGGTCCCATTAAGGGCACTGAGAGGATTAATTGGTTCTTGACACTAAATTTTGGTTTTAGCGTGATATATGGCGCAATGAATAATATACCCAATATACATTAACTGACTGCACAATATATTTATAACATTAACATACTTGCAAGTCTCGAGTGAATGCCATTAATGAATAAAGTTTAGGTAAAATATATCTTTCCTGAAGCCAACGTTTGGTAATTCCAACTTATTTATCACAAGATGGAATGAGTTAAATATTCTTTCTGTACACAATTATCTAGGCATACACACATTCATATAATACATAACATTTTATACAAAACATACTTTACCTACGCACCTAAGCTAACGCACGTAAATACCATTACCCTTAAACATAAACAATATAATATTGCTATCACCTACACACATATGTATATCTACGAATCTCAACACATACTGATTAAAATATGTACTCAGCTATCATACGTATATTGAGTACAATTTAGTTATATATTTATATACATGAGAACATATGCATGAAGACGCTTAGCCTCGAGTTTGGGGAGCTGGTGAAAACTTTACTAGAAAATACCAAAATTGTGGTGCCTTATGTGAGGTCTAACGACATTTTAAGACTCCGGCAGCTGCCTCAGAGGATTACCTTGGCGGCCAGGCAGAGGCTCAGGGATGGAGCGTCACCATGGCAGTCAGGAGGAGAAGAGGTCTGGCTGGCATGCAGTCGGGGTGGCAAGAAGTCGGGGTAGCATGCAGTCAGGAGGAAAAGAGGTTGGGATGGCAGTCTGAATGGGTGGGAGGTTGGTTCGGAAAGATATTAGTGAGTCCATCTCCACATGCTATAACTTAAGATGGCCTCGTGAACATTGCAAGGGGCTATGGTACAGTTGCCTACAAATATTTCGAGACACTACCTGCTAGACTCTGGCAGGTATAGTCTCAAAATTTTTGGAGTCACCTGTACACTCGTGAGACATAATTTCTGACCAGAGTGTGAGGAGCAGAACGATTCGAATCTCCTGGTATTGTTCATTTCCCCACTCAGTACACCTATAGAGGCTGAGTTGTTCGAATTCAGGGTATGTGTGGTGCCTGCCGTTCGTCTCTGGTCAGACATTACCTATCACGAGTGTAGAAGGACTTACTTTCTCCTTCTAGTTACGTCACAAACCCTCTTGGGAGAAGCTCAAGCACATCTCCTTAAGAAAGTCGTAGAGCTCTGTGTGTACGAAATTAGCAAACTTTCCACAAATATCAGCGTCTTCAGTGCCTTGATGAGCGTATTATAAGCACTGACTGCCCTGGCGTAAGTCAGAATACCACTCACCATGACTTTGTTGAAAGAACGATAAGTCTTGTTGCTTGCTGGTGTTGGAAAGTACCTGTACAGTCAGAAACCATAGTCATGTTCCTTGCTAGCAGTTGTTGGTCAGTAGCTTAATGAAGCATTGGTCTGTGTGTCTAAGTTATGAAATTGTCTCCAATTTAACACTACATCATTATTAGCATAGCAAACATCAGTGTTAATATCATCGAGGTAAGAAATTCAATTCCAAACCAGACAATCCTTGTCATTTGATTCTATGAATTTGAAAAGTTTAATTTCCAAGCACTACTGTTTAATCTTAGCCACGAGCAGAACCTATTATTCAACATGTTTTTTTTAAATATTATTTTAATGAACTCCAGGATGATGATAATCCAATGTTACCAAATGTGCAAAATATTCTATTTGTTTTATCTGACTCGTAATATACAGGCACATCTCCCCATGAAATGACTGTCCTATGAATGTTGGTTGAATCTACAGTATATCCTACATCACTTACTTAAAATCGAAAAGCTATAGACACCCTCATCCAACGACTCATCACTGACTGACTGGCTGACCTACAACGTTATATGATTATATACGTATCCAATTCATAGTTTTCATAAAATCGAATACGGTAAGTTCACAACGGTGTGATTGGGGTGAATAATATCCCCGTACTAATTCAATGTTGCATTCAAATTAAACGTGATGGATGAGTGGTCAAATAGTGCGGCCTGACTGTTCTGATGTTTACAGAACTTTATTCGTGACAAACAAATGTTCAAAAAGGTATCAAATTAAGGTATACAGTTACAATAAACAAAAAAGTGCGAACTAAAATAAAAAGAAAACCCCAGCATTAACCTAGGAAAGCCAGACTCACCTTTTTCAATTTCCGTGATAAATTATTTCCCTAAAACCTTCCACCAGCTGCCACCATGGAAATATTTTACTGGTTCCCCCACAAACTGCAATAAAAAATTTAATTTTGTCAATCGGGAGGTCGTTAGTTCTACCAGCCGGGAAAGCTACAGATTGTGTAAACAAATATTTAGCCAATGGTACAGCCATCCCTCCCCACGACCACAAACGACCCATGCAGGTTACCCAGATGACGTTCCGAAACGACCACCTGATATCACTCCTGTCACAACCACGGATGAAACCTGCCTCGATTACAGACAACTCCATGAAACGACCACAACACCCTGCCACGACCAACCCTTGTGCCAGTCAACCCACTAAGCCTACTACGAAAATAATCCTTCCAGTCACGACCACCAACTCTTCAACTATCACCAGCCCCATTACAACAACATAATTGAAATCCTACCCTTCAGCTACAACCAAATGTAATTATCATGACTATACAAAATCCACTACAACAGCCTCCATGCCAGCATCCACGACAATCATAATACACAACTTTCATTAGATATACCGAACTTTCCTTCACTCCATTGGGCACACAGCTGAAGAACCTGTAGGGAATTGTGGCAAGACGTAACTTGTACACAGGACTTTTGCTGGTCGTCTGAAGTGGCCCTGAATAAGTTATAATAATTTCATTTTTCTGTTATATAACTAACAGTCTTATCGAGACCTGCATAAAAAATGGTCTAAGAATCTATATTGTTGAGAATTACCTCAATCATTATGTTGGAACTCAGTACGCAATGTCGAGCGATTGATACAAATGATAATGATAATTATAAACAATTAAACCTAGTTATGAGGAATATGGTTATCTTATTCCTTATAATATATACCAGGAAAGTCGTAATTTGTCTTCCTCAACCGTGGGGGCTTCAAGGTACTATAATGAGTCTACCTGCATAAACACCATTTTCTATTTATGGTTTTGTTATAAGTACTAGTGCGTTTCTTAATAAAATTCTAAAATAAAAAAGCATATTTATTCTTAATGAAGCACTAACAATGCTTCATTTACTACTATTGTGCACAGAATTGCTACACCATAAACAAGAGCTGCTGTTCCTGGATGTATTTTGGATAATATCTGAAATGTTCGTACACTTCCGATCTGGGGTGCATAATAAACTTGTTAACACCCTTTTCTCCTGCCCCTGCCCCCCCCCCCCCTCTCTCTCTCTCTCTCTCTCTCTCTCTCACTCTCTCTCTCTCTCTCTCTCTCTCTCTCTCTCTCTCTCTCTCTCTCTCTCTCTCTCTCTCTCTCTCTCTCCTTTTTCAATATCCCTCTTCATTCACAGCACAGAGCTCCTATATCACCACAGCTCTCCTCTCCCACCACAGCAGCTCTCCTCCTCTTCCACTACACACGTTCCTACATATTTCTGGTAACATTCATTCATCCACTTGAACACCATCACTCTGTACTCTCCCCTCCCCCACTCCTTTCACACACACACACTTCAATAACTCTGTACTCTCCCATCACTCACTCCTTTCACACACACACTTCAATCACTCTGTACTCTCCCATCACTCACTCCTTTCACACACCCTCTTCACTCCCCACTATACACCTTCCCTATCACTTCACCCCTTCACTCTCTCCACTCCCTTCCCAACACCTACCCTTCCGTGCACATTTTCCTCTGCCACCATCACTACACTGTGTTCCTCTTGCTATCTCCCCTTTTCCCATGTACTCCCCATAATCCCTCTACCCTCCTATCACCCGGCCCCACCCTCACAAGCATCTCTACCTTCCTCCCCTACCCCCCCCCCCTCCTATCTCTCTCTCTCTCTCTCTCTCTCTCTCTCTCTCTCTCTCTCTCTCTCTCTCTCTCTCTCTCTCTCTCTGAACATCAAACCGACCATTTGCAGCAAGGTCATAATCGTCATTGTAATTGGTCGTTTATTCAATATATTCAACGCCTAACAATATTTGAGCACAATTAATACATACATATTGCTTCGACCTACATCCAGAGCGGATATTGTGACCTTAACACCAGCACATATTAAAAATTTAACCTGAAGAGTTCAACACTATTATCGAGATTAATACAGAATGAGTTGCTGGGACATTGTATTTATATATTTATCGAGTTTTAAGCAGAGGAACAACACAGGTCAACTTCCAACCAACCCATTTTTTTTTCTCTTTGAAATGCGTACATTAATTTAAACCCAAGTGTGACTGACGCCTTTTAATAACACAACAGGCCCGTGATAGTGTCAGCAAGTTAGCGGATTCTATTTCACCCACACTACACTATGTCACGAAACAGTCTCCCTCCTTATCATCAATGCTAGCCTGTAAAGTTTGAAGGAATAAGGAGCTTTGATTTCACCGGCAACATCATAATTTTCCTGTAAGTCAATCCCATTTCAGAAAATATTATGTCCTTCAGTCACATATGATTTCAAAACAAAAAAAAACTTAGTATATCAGTTTGGGTTATCATCATGAACGCTAGATATCAACTGGGCAGACGGTGAGTGACAGTGACCAACTTCATGGACCCAAAATGGAAACATCTTCCCGGGGATCACTTACCTCTTGTAATTTCTTGTACAAATCCATGAGTTTAAATTATCTGTATCTGTCCTTTTTTTATCACCTGCCGCTATTGTTCGATGCTAGAAAGAGAGAGCAATATTGTAATAGCATAGAAACTCATTATTACACCAAGGAATATCGACCTATCATGAAGAACATCCCTCATATCATTATCTTCACCATCATCAAAACCAAACTTCCATTTTACCAAGAGTGAACAAGTATTAAGGGACCCTGTGATGTAGTCAGAATATTGGAGACAATTCAGTCCTTCAAATATTGCCACGAGGCACCCCCTATATGAAAGGAGCTTGTTTCGTGATATAGTCAGGAGGAATCAGCAGAAGCCTCCAATTTTCATACACGATCACAGAGTCATTACCGAGGAGGGAGAGGTTGTTATCGGCTCATCTCAAATGCTGTATCTGTTCTATTGTCACACTAACTTTTCTCCTTTCAGTTTGTCTTCCATTTCAAACTCTATTGACGTTTGATCTTCTTCCCCAGCTCATCTTTTCACGTTTTCCTCCCCATCTTTCTACACCTTGCTATGGTATTCATCTTTTCTCATGATTTTTTTTTTTTTTTTTGTTTTTTGGTTCTCCTTCGGTTTTTCTCCTTCCTCATCAGAATCCGAATTTTTCGTAGACTTCTTCCTCGTCGACTATCCAATCATTCCTTTCTCCCATCACTATCACCTCCTCTTCCTCCTCCTACATTTCTTACACATTCTCCATCATTCTCTTCCTCATACCGTATTGCTCCTTGTCCTCCTCGCCCCTCTCCTTCCACTATTTTTCCTCCTCCTGCTGCTCCTACGAATTCTCCAATTTCCCTTCTTCCTCTTTCCTTTCCGTGCCACTCAGAGAGGGAAGGGCAGCATAGGCCAGAGCCCAATATTTTCTCCTTCCCTCCCTTTCACCCTACCATCTTCCTTCTCTATTCCTCTCTCATCCCTCCACTCTCCTCTCTCACTAATTCTCTTTACTTCTTCCCTTCCTCCCACTTGCCCTCTTTCCCTCCCATCCACCATCCTTCACATTCTCTTCCTAATCTTACTTCTTCCGAATTATCTTCACCTTTGTCTTTCATTCTTTTCCTTTTTCCAACACCGAGAACGTCAAGAAGTTCAAAAGCCCAGTGCAACATTTAATTCTCTCGAGGGTACCAAGGCGGAAACAGTGAAGGAAGGCCAGTCTTTTCACCACAGCCTTCTTCACTCCACCTTCTCTTCTGTGGGTACATGGGTCTTTAAGGTAAACATATTATGATATAATATAATGTATATATATATATATATATATATACAGAGAGAGAGAGAGAGAGAGAGAGAGAGAGAGAGAGAGAGAGAGAGAGAGAGAGAGAGAGAGAGAGAGAGAGAGAGAGAGAGAGAGAGAGAGAGAGAGAGAGAGAGAGAGAGAGAGAGAGAGAGAGAGAGAGAGATATGTCTACTAGTGTCTCTAATTATATTGCACATTTTCTTTTAAACTGCATTGAATTTAATTCAATTCCTTTAATTATTTTGAAACCCAGGTCCATGTCCGCGTGTGTTGTTCCTTGCCCATACCAGCCTTCCTTCCCCACACCACCTCCACTATCACCACGGTAGCGAAACAATTGCAACATTCTCCACCGACAACTGCAACAGCCACACCAACACAAGAAATGCAACTCATACAACCACCGCCACATCCACATCAAAGCAGCTTCAGCCTCCTCTATCCCCTTTTCCTTTTCCAACGCCTCCTTTATCCCTTCTTCCCTCGTTTCCATCTCCTCCTTCCCATCTCTTCCATTCCCTTCGAAAACTCCAATGAAAAGCAACGTGAATCCTTTCCTTTCACGCACTACGGTCGAATTCCTCCCTACCCTGAGCCTTTCACCGGCGGCCACATAACCTGGCCTCCCACTTCAAACATTTTGTGGCTTAAAAATCCGCTGAGTCCGGTAGTTAGTTGTCTGTGAATGAGGAGTCCGGTAGATAGTATAGCAAGGGGAAATGCCCTTAAGATACAGAAAAGGATAAGTAAATACGTATCACATATGAATGATATACCGGTATACTAATATAGCAAAATACATATACAGTATATACAGCATTATAAAAATTGATATCAAGAAGCAACGATATTTTATTATGTGCAAACCTTTACTGTCCACTGCAGGAAAACGCAGATCTTTCCATTGAAGGAGAATGCAACCAGGACAACTATACATGCTAGCTTAGGCAGGGTTTGGTTATGGTATGCTGCTGCTGTATGCAAGAGAAAGCCATGTGGTACATGTGATACACTTCAATTTTTTTCCTGTGCGTGTTAGGAGTGTGTAGTTTCTTCCACTGGTCTACGATTCCCGAAAGGCACACAAGAGCCTAAGAAAATAATTCTACAAAAATAAACTAGTCCGGGAATCGCCCCGGGAATAACACTCAAAGAAAGAGTCTGAACCAACACATCCTCCTGTGTTTTGTAACGTGAATAATTAAACAGTACTCCCATAATCATTCCCAATAGTATCGTTATCCAGTAGCATCTGAGCCATGATAATTAAAGGAAACAAAGCTAAAGCAAAGGAAATTATTTATAACCCGTTAGAAAATATGAAAAACATGAACAATGAACAATAATTACCTTCACCCAAGTATTAATAGATATAAAAATTACATAATACATACAACATGCCCACGAAATACTAACAGACAACGGTATAGGCAGAGCAGGCAGACTGACAGACAGACAGACAGACAGGCAGACAGACAGACAGTCTAGCATGCAGAAAGTCACAGAGGGTGGTTCTAAAAGTGACTCTCTATTCGGTGCTAAGTCAGACAGACATTCAGAGCAGTATAGAGAAAGAGAGGGTGAGAGACGAATGGTAAAGGGGAAAAAGACGATGCGTAAAAAACAGGAGAACAGAATTGCAGAGTGAGAGGGAGAGGAATGGAAAACAGAATGAAAGGTGCTGACGTGAAAACGAAGGACACAGGAAAAAGGACTAGGAAACATGAAGGATATTAAGACAGAGGAGAAATAAGGGACAACAAGAACGTAGAAACTGAAAGTAAGAAATTTATACAAACACAGAAATGATGAACGGTGAAAACTATATCATGGATTAAATTGAAAATAGAGAATCAAGAGAATAGAACATCAAACTGCAACTCCAGAAATCTTAAAATACACCGTTAGAAAACAAAGAAAATTAAAAACAAAATGAGAAGAAAAATAAACTCAATTGGAGGAGGAGGAGGAGGAGGAGGAGGAGCTGGAGGAAGAAAGGGATGGAAAAAACTTTGCACAATTTGGTCATCATAGGTGACGTAGGGAACCGAGGCTGTCATAGTGTTTAATTAAGGGCAGATGGCAGGCAACCTTACATTCATCATATTATGTTATATATGGCAAGCCTATGAGTGGAAATAGGTTACGAGAGGAAAGCATATGAGTGGAAGAGTTGCGAGTAGAAAGCATGCGAGTGGAAATCTTACGAGTGGAAATAGGTTAAGAGTGGAATGCATATGAGTGGATAACTTACAAGTGGAATGCTTACGAGTGGAAAGCTTACAAAGATCCCATGGATATTAAACAGAGCACTGCACAAATAACCCCTTTTCCTGCTGTGGCACTTCTTTATCTTTCTGAACCACGAGTCATGAACCTGAATAAACTGAAAGAATTATTTTAACAGAAAAATATAAACGAAACAAAGAGAAAGGAATGAAAAATAAAAACATCATGGTAATCGAGCAACACAATAATGACTGGGACTATATATTATGATGCTGGATGCAACCTTTACAAGTAAGGAGAGTAAAATGAGAAATAATCATAGTCTGTACAGAGATGAGACAGGAAGGAAGAGGACGATTGAACTTAAAAGGAAGGAAGGAAGGAAGAAAAGCCAAAGAGAGAGAGAGAGAGAGAGAGAGAGAGAGAGAGAGAGAGAGAGAGAGAGAGAGTGTTGGGCAGCGGTGGAGTGAAGACGTGCTTAGCAGAGCTCCTACCTTTCCTTCATTTGTCCACGCGATCACTTGTTTTAGCAGCCAGTATTCTTGCTGGCTGCTAGAGGTATGTTTTCAACCTTAATCTAAACCAGATAAGAGCCATAATGTGTTGAAATTAAATGAAATGTGATAACATTCTGGCCTAACAACATACCCACCGTACACCCGCCACCTCAGCGCCATCTTCATTTTCTACACTCCAAACAACCATTTCCTCAATTGTTCCAGTGCATTATTTTCTGCGCTACTATTACAGCAGTGATGGCTCCCGGGAGGAGGAATAAGAAGCCTGAGGAAGCTTCTACTAGTGAAGAAGGCGCCTTATCACGAGACGCAAATGTAATAACAACCATTGGCGGGACCGGTAAACACAATACTACTACCTTAACGACCACCACCACCACCACCTCAGTGCCTGACGTAACGGAGATGATCAACCAGGAATTATCCAACACCAACCTACCAGGTGATATGCAGGCACTTGTGACTATCATAGGCAAAGTTATTCAAACACAATTTGACACATATTTCTCCAAGGTAGACAACCTAATCACTACCAATAACAGACAAATTGACCATATGCAAACTAAAATTAATGAACTGGAAAATAAAATAGTCAATTTAGAAACAACAATAGATGACGTGGATCAGTACGAACGTAGAGACACAGTAATAATTAGTGGCCCCTCAGTACCTGATGAATCAACCAATGAAAACCCCTGTGACCTCATAGTGAACACTATCAAACACCACCTCCATGTTAACATGACACATGCAGATATTAATGCTGCACATCGCATTGGCCGTAAAACTCAAGGGAAAACAAGACCAATAATAGTGAAACTACAAAACCGCATAAAAAAATCAGAACTAGTACACGCATGTATAACCGTAAAACCACAACTGTATATTAATGAATCACTGACCCCTAAACGCCGTGAGATATATACTGTAATTCGTAGAATCAGGACACAACACAAACACCTTTTCCAACAATGTCATACTTCTGATGGTAGGATAATAGTGAAACTTAGAAACTCCACAGTTAAGCACACCATAACCAATGACCAGTCACTTGCTCTATTCCTTGATAATCATCCAATCTTCAAAATTACAGCTGAAAACATGAACTAGTGCTTATTTGGATTCTTACGATTGTTGATATTAATAACACTACTATTTGCAATGTGATTACTATTACTGTTAATATTTCTAATGTCACCATTAATATTTATGTTACCATATCGTATATATGTATCTTTTTTTTTTTTTTTTTTTCTTTCAAATAGAGCTACTAATATCACTACTTTCTTCTACTACTACTACCTTCTTCTACTACTACTACTACTTTCTGCTACTACTTTCTTCTACTACTACTACTTTCCTCTACTACTACTACCACCACCACCACCACTAATACTACTACTACTACCACCACTAATACTACTACTACCACCACCACCACTACTACTACTACTACTACTACCACCACTACTACTACTACTACCACCACTACTACTACTACCACCACTACTACTACTACTACTACTACTACTATTAATACTACTACCACTAATACTACTACCACTAAAACTATTGTTGCTACTAACACTACTACTTCTACTTCACTATTACTATTACTATTACTACTACTACTACTTCTACTTCTACTATTACTATTACTACTACATCTATTACTATTACTATTACTATTACTATTACTACTACTATTACTACTACTACTACTACTACTACTACTACTACTACTACTACTACTACTACTACTACTACTACTACTACTACTACTACTACTACTAGAATTTTTTTATTCTTTACAACATGTACAATGGTATATTCATAGGAAAATTGTTTCATCTATGGAATATATACTCCTATTTTGCTTTCCCTGGTTGATTTTATCCGTTTGCTTCTATTACTATTTACCATGTATAAACTATTCTACCTGCTAAACTAGATACAACACATGCATACCCCTTGCAGACTGGCCTTTATCAGTCTCATATATATTTATTAATATTTTTTTTTTCTTTCCTTCCTTTATTATTAACAAGTTTTTATTGTTTTGATAAATTTACTCCCCTCTCAACTCTCTCTCGAATCTCCTCTCTCCCTTCCTCCTCTACCTCTAATCCTCTGACAAACTACAACCTTTAACTTAATATAACTTTTTATTAATGAACATAACAAATAGTAATTTATTTGACACGCTCCTAAAATATGTTGATGATAACCAAAATGAAAACAATGTTGATCTTGAAATTATTAATTCTATATATAATACTTTAAACATCAATGATATTTGTAAGTATCATGATTTACAGTCTTATAAATTAAGTATTCCATCTAATGTAATTGAGTATTTAAGCGTTCTACATGTCAATGCTCGGTCCCTGAACAAGAACTATGATCACCTTACTACTCTTATTCAATCCCTTCCCAAACTTCCTGACTTACTATGTATTAGTGAAACCTGGCTTACCCCAAATACTGCACCATATAATGATATTGGTGGCTTCAATTCTTTCCATACACATAGATCCGGAGGCTACGGGGGTGTTGCTATTTTTGTGAATAGTAACATCTCTTGTACACAATTAAATGATTATTGTATTCATGATGATAACGCTGAAATTTGCACTATTCAAATCAATTTTGATCAAACAAAATTCATTATATGTACCATCTATCGTCACCATGATAAACACCATAAAGTTAATGAATTCAATTTATTTATGGATGAATTTTTATCTCAAGATATTTTTACTAATAACCATACTATCATTACTGGTGACCTCAATATCAATTTATTGGAACATGATTCTCATCCACCTACAAATAATTTCTTGACAGTGATGCAATCCTATAATTTCTTTCCTCATATATCACGACCCACAAGATTCTCTGATGATAATTCTAATGCTTCTCCTTCCCTATTAGATCACATATGGACTAACTATAATGTTCCCTCCTCCTCGGGAATCATCCTTTTTCCTATCACCGACCATCTTCCTGTATTCCTTAACATTCCAGTTTTCGACAGACTTAACATTAAACATAAGATTACATTCAGAATTAAATCAAACGAAAATCGTCAAAAACTAAAAGCCAAACTTTCGGAAATTAATTGGGTGTCCTTGTTGAAATATCAAGATACTAACACTAATTGTAATATTTTTCTTGATACGATATATAGTTTATACTTTTCATGCTTTCCACTCATCACTAAACATATATCCTCTAAAAGACTGCAAAAGCCATGGCTAAACCAAGAAATTACTAAAGCAATTAAACATAAATTTGCTCTCTATAAATCTTTCAAACTTGGAATAATCACCTTGGATGTTTACAGAACTTACAGAAATCAACTCAATGCTACCATTAAACAGACAAAAAGAAATTATTATCTTAATAAATTCAGTAGCTTCAAAATTAACACTAAACACTTATGGAAAACTATAAATGAATTATCTAATTATCCTGTTAAAAAACATGACACCACTTACTCTATTAGTCACAACAATATAATTAACAACACTCCTACCGATATCTCCGAAGCATTCAATGAGTATTTTGTAAACATTGCTCCTCAACTCGCTAGCAAACTGCCACCTAAAATAAACTCCCATAATATTTATCTCCGTGGTAACTATCCAAACTCTATGGCAATACCTCCAATAACTAACTACGATACCATGAGGATAATATCAACTTTGAAAGATAAGTCAGTACATCTTGACGAGATCCCACCAAACATTATTAAAGAAAACAAAGATACACTCTCTATACCACTCTCAATATTGTTTAATCAATCTATAAATACAGGCATCTTCCCAGACAGATTCAAAATCGGAAAAGTAGTACCCATCCACAAGGCAGGCAATAAATCTGATATATCAAATTACCGACCAATTTCTCTTCTACCAATGTTTTCCAAAATATTTGAAGCACTTATGAAAAAGCATTTAATGTCATTCCTAGATAAACATAACATTTTAAATAACAAGCAATTTGGCTTTCGGTCTGGTCGAAGCACTCTTGAGGCTATCAACACATTTACATCAGATGTTTATTCTGCTCTTAACAAAAACAAATCTATCTTATCAGTTTTCATTGATTTTCGTAAAGCTTTTGACACCATTCAACCCAATATTCTTCTTGACAAAATGTATCACTACGGTATACGAGGGTGTATACATGATTGGTTCAGTTCCTACCTAAATAATAGAAGTCAATATGTAATTCTTAATAAGTGTTCTTCCCCAACTAAATCAGTAAACCTTGGAGTTCCACAAGGTAGTATCCTTGGACCGATCTTGTTTCTCTTATACATTAATGATATTTGTAATATATCTAACACTTTAGAAACAATTTTATTTGCCGACGACTCAACTCTTTATATGATAGGAGATCAACCTACTGATTTAATCAACAGTGCAAATCTAGAGCTTGAAAAATTTTCAAATTGGTGCTTGGCTAACCAACTCACAGTAAATACCACAAAAACATATTATATGATATTCAGCAACATTATCTCTAAATACCAACCATTGCCAAATCTAACAATATTAAATGATGATATCCAACAGGTTTACAAAACTAAATTTCTTGGTGTAGTTTTTGACAAAAAAATGACATTCAAGCAACACATTTCTGATCTTTGTTTGAAGCTGTCCAGAATGATTCCACTCCTCCTCAAAGTTAAGCATTACGCCCCACCAGAAGTTCTCAAATGTATTTATTATGCTCATATATATCCTCATTTAAACTACTGCAACTCAATTTGGTCAAATACTTATTCCACTCATTTATATAACCTCAACATTCTACACAAAAAAATTATCAGGATAATGACTAATAGTGACTTTTGTACACACACACCACCATTATTCAAATCGCTAAATATCCTTAACATAACAGACATCTCTAAACTGAATATTGCATCCTATATGTACAAACAAATAAAATCAAACCTATACAATCTTCAACCCCTTCACACTTATCATACTCGTAACCAAGATTTACTACCTATACCCAGACATAAACTAACACTGTTCACACATTCACTGTTATACCTTGGTCCCAAAACATGGAATAATATTCCCAGCAATATTAAACAATCAGTCAGTATACAATCCTTTCAAAATAGCTACAAGAAACACCTACTATCCCTGTATTCGTAATTAATACTTTTTCTTTATTCTTCTTGATATAATTCTGTTGCATTTATTTTTATTATTATGATTACTTACATTGTATTTTATTATAATTATTATTACTATTGTTGTTGTATTATTATTGTCATTGTCATTATCATTACTTTTATCATTACTAATATTATTGCTTTATATTATTTCATTACATTAACAATATTGTCATGTTTACCCTTAACAGCATTATAAATAATTTTGTGGACATTATCATTATTATTACTACAATTATTATTGTTATTATTATCATTGTTATAATTGTTGTTGTCATTACTATTATTATTATTATTGTTATTATTATTGTTACTATTATTATTTTCACTATTATTATTGTTATTACAACTATTTACCATCATTATCATAGTTACTATTTATTATCATTATCATTGTTGTTTTCGTCATTATCTTTGTTATTATTACCATTTTCATCAACATTATTATTATTATTACTATCATTATTATTACTATCATTATTATTGATATTATTATTATTACTATTATTATTATTACTATTATTATTATTACTATTATTACTATTACTATTATTACTAATACTATTATTACTATTACTATTATTACTATTACTATTATTACTATTACTATTATCACTATTACTATTATTACTATTACTATTATTACTATTACTATTATTACTATTACTATTATTACTATTACTATTACTATTAGTACTATTACTGTTGGTACTATTACTGTTGGTACTATTACTGTTAGTACTGTTACTGTTAGTACTATTACTATTACTATTAGTACTGTTACTGTTAGTACTGTTACTGTTAGTACTATTACTATTATTACTATTACTATTATTATTGTTACTATTGTTAATATTACTGTTATTACTATTACTATTATTACTATTATTACTATTATTACTATTATTACTATTATTACTATTATTACTATTATTATTATTATTACTACTACTATTATTACTATTACTATTATTACTATTACTATTATTACTATTATTACTATTACTATTATTACTATTATTATTATTATCATGATTGTCATTATTGTTATTTATTATTGTTGTTTTCATTATTATTATTTTTACAAATTGTCTCAATAGTACTCCCATGTAAATAATCTTTAGTCAAGGACTTATACTTACCATTGCCCAAAAAGCTCATGCTTGTAAAGGGCTGTTTGTCACTAAACAACTATCCTGTAATATTCTCATGTATGACAAACATAATAAATTGAATTGAATTGAATTGAATTGAATTGAATTGAATTGAGAGAGAGAGAGAGAGAGAGAGAGAGAGAGAGAGCAGAAGGGAGAAATGGTAATAGCTAATCAAGCACTGCAGAAATATATCGTGAGTGATCTAAGTTCAGTCGTGGGAAAAATAGAAGGCCACTTCAAAACTTGGCCAAGGACAGGGAACGTCAAAGCACAATTGAAATTCCAAAGGGCTCCTCTCCATTACTGCTCGAGGAAGGGTCGCAAAAATCGGGGGTCGCAACGTTCCACTTTTTTTTATTCCGCAAACGTTTCGAGAAATGTTTAGTCTTCATTTCGGGAACTTTTCTAGTGGGAGCTTCCTGATTAGTTTAAGGGAAAAAGTTAGCATGTGGGGTGGGGTGGGGAGGGAGGGGGGTAAAACGGATGTGTATCTTCACTTTAACCCAGACTAATTTAGGAAAACGTTCTGGTGAAATCCCAGACTGCTTACACCGCCGACGTATACAGAGTCGTTTGTAACCAGAGCGCGCCTGTAGGACCGATTGCGCCTATTCCAGATCATTTTGAGGGGGAAATTCTTTTTGTTCCTCGCTGTGTTCTAGTTAGGACCAACCCAAAGCGGGAACCAGAACCTGGGAAGATTAGGATTTTTGCTGCCGCTCGCCGAGAAATATGAAAATTGGACTGGAGCGTTTATAAGGAGTCTAGGAGGGCATGACTAGAGTGGGCAAAGAGTCTGTGCTCTGGGGGAATAAAAAGACGCAGATAAACACTAAGGAAGGTATAAGGAAAATATAAGCATGAAATGAAGTAAAGTATTATTGAGCTTGGTCTTCAATTTTGAGACTTTTTATTATTTTATTAACTGTTTCATCTAAACTGTGCCACTAATACGTTCCAAAAACATTCAGAGAATGGAAGTCTCAATCTTTTTGGAAATGGTTGCTTTATAAACAATCATAGGATCCGCATCATGAGGAAATTGTATCGCAGTCATAATATTTTATTCATTATAAACTTAATTATTCGTCTCAATCATTCGGGAGATGCTGATATTTAACACGTAGAAATGAATAATTTATGTTAACCAGAGAAACTGTTATATTAGACTGAAGACTCATAAAAAGTTGTGGCTTAACGTTGGCAATATACAATTGGGATATACTACATAATTATTTGTATGTAATATTTGGTGTATTAACAGAAATGTGGCAATCATGTACTTGTGAACATTGCATTATATATTATCCTCATCAACTTCGAGTCGTATTTAACAATTATTTGCAAACAGACTACGTTACTCGTCAAAGTAAAAATCTGTAGTCAAAATGGTTAAGAGATACTAAGCAATCTGGCCACAAGGGTCTCAAAATACCTAATGAAAAAGAGACTTATTACACAAATGCACCATTTCTTACAGATATATCATAAATAATTATAAAGTTGCCATTTTTACACGTATTACATAAAGCATTAAGGTGGGGACCGAAGGTGGTATAAGAATAAGCACCTCATCACATTTCAAAAATAATGTGAACCACTACATTTTATAGACATGTTTAGAGAGGTGATGTAATTTGCACTATAGCAGGGAGAGGATAGATTTGTGGGTGGAGTTCAATACAGCATGTACTGTACACACTCACTATTATCTTATCTTCCCATTCCCTTCTATGCTCATTTTCCGATGTATTTATTTTGTTGATTTTGCGTATAATAAGCGACTTTACGGGGCACAGGCGGGCGAGTGACGACACATTCCACCTTAATGGTTTAATTGGTTGTCAGGTGTAATTTTCAGCCCCGCCACGAGTAATTTCCCAGCTTCCGATTGCAAATTAGTAGCGCTTGTTGTGGTGTTTTTGTGTATGCAGTTGACAGGCCCCGCTCCTTGTTATGTCATTTTAGGCCATTAATGAATGAGTAAACAAGGCAGGATTGGCTTTTTATCCCGAAAGCTATAGGAATGTTGTTGTCGCAGATTTCTTCGTTCTCAGCAGGGTCACGTGTGGGAAAGGGAAACACGTGTTAAGTGATGATAATGACCTCCAAAATAACCGTTCTGATCGCGTTTATTGACATGTTGAAAGTTAAATAATTTTACTCTTACTATTTCAAGATATATAATATTGTTTGTTCATGTTTCAAAGTAGTGTACCGTAACTCGATGGTCATATATAATAATCAAACAAGACCACGGCAGAGGAAGATCCACAATTTTGGCCAACAGCTTTACACACCCAATCTGATATCAATTGATGCGATGAGACTTGGAGCGTGTCTGTGTACCCACGTCCAGGTAGAGAATGTGGGATTGTTGTCCAAACAGCAATTAAAAGTTGGTCCCCATGATCACTCGTCGTCCAGCGGTATCAATTCAGGTGAGGTGGTAATCGTACTGTGCGAATAATGGTTTCTTTTCCAGCCATAGGGTTCTAACATGACTATACAACTCTGCAAAACATTTGAGGAATTGCTTCCCTGTATATCTTCGTTAAGTGTTTCAAACCTACGTTTCATTTCAGAAGTATGGCAAACACTTATATACATTAGTGCAAATTCAGATGTGTCAGTAATATTACATGTACAAAATATCTGCAGGTATCGCTATATCTTTAAGACATCATGGTCATTAACACTTCGAGATCTGAGTATAAAACGTAACTTGGATCTATACGGCAATATCGACCAATTCGGACTTTCGGTGTTTTTCCTGACAATAATCATCTAAAAAAAATTAAAAATTATAAACTATATATAATGTACCTTCTGGATTAAAGATACCGAGATGTAGTTAACAAATGTGTGGTTAGTGATTCCTTTATCACCAATTGTGTTGCAAACAATGGTATCCACAATACATGGAAGTAATCACCAGGTATCATTTACGTTATAGCATTATAAACCATGCACGTAAAATTTATGTATTCGTTACCATTTTGAAACAATAAGTAATGTAGTGCAGTGTTGTCCAAACTTTTATGCCTGCTGTACCCTTTGTTACCTTCTCCTACCATTATGTAACCCAAAGGCTGATTAAACTAATTTTTTTTTTTTTTTTTTTTTTTTTTTTTTTTTTGGAAAGACAATGCATCTAAATATTATGAGCTTGCATAATTCTAGTGCTGGACAATATAATATAATTCCGTATACTTATATAAAAAGTGCCACGAAATAAAAAAGGCTTGAAAAGTACTTACAACTTAATGAGAGATGTGGGATTATTGAAAAAGATATTCATACACTTTGACTTTTAGGACAAAACAGAGCACGAGTGACTCGACCGTGCAAGAATTACAACCCCATCAAAGAAGGGTTATATTTGTCAAAGTGTCTTACTGTCAGCCAGGTGAAACTACAATGACATCTGTGGTAACAAACGTGACATTGAAGAAGATAATGGGAACCGAATATGATTGGTAATGGGGTATGATAGGATTGGTATGAGTAGGCTAGCAGTAATAGAAGTAAGTAATATTAGAGAGCGTGTGTAAGTGAGTCTAGTTAAGAGATATGAAAATTAGCATGGATGTGTATATGAGACTGGTATGAGGGAGCGGCATGAGAAAGAGATCAAAGGACAGCCTCACTCCGATCCAACAAAAAATACTTTCATCATCCTGCGTTTGGGTAAGTTAACGCCTGCTGCCTCGGGTTACCGCCGTGCAGCCCTAATTAACATGATAATGATAAACGAACGCTGCCTAGGTGTGGAGGGAGGCTGCTCGTCACTCACCTACAATACGCTCCCTTTTACCATCAAAGTTTTAATTTGTTGCTGAGTTCGACTGCAGTTTTTCTGATGATTGTGTTTTCTTCTCATTTTCTTGGTGTGTATTTGCTTGTTAGTTGGTTAGTGAAAAGGATATAAAAAATCTATTGACGAATTTCGATGAACTTCGCAGAATGAATGTCCAATGCGAATGTTGGTGAGAATGGCTTGGGTAAGCTAATATTTAGAGTCGAGCCAGATGATGCGAAATCTTCTAGTAACACTGTGAAAGGAAAACACACACACACACACACACACACACACACACATACTATCACTCTCTTTCAAATGCTTTTTACCAAGTCTTTTCTTCGCAGCCGTTCCATCTTTACTCATAAACTTCACATGTGGCAAAACTCACATTTTCAGCTGCCCACCTCTTTGTCAAATCAGACGCGTGTATCTCTCTCACCTCATATCATGTATCATTCTCACGCCTCAAGTACATTCGCACCAACCTCACATTCATGTCCGGCAGCATACATCACTGTCGCTTGGGTACAAAATATTTCCTTCAGTAAGGTTCAATAAACTTCCTGAATGCATTTAGATGCTATATATTCGTATGACCTCGATTTTGTTAAGTAACCTCTTGAATTATGTCTCGAGTATTATTGAATCGACTAATGAGTATACTGATATTCAGAGGTCTTTGAAATACATCAGGCATATCTTTTGGCAATGGCGATGATGGACAAATGCATAACTAAAGAAACTTTCCCAAGAATATAATTACCATAAAATACGAAGCAGAACTGCATTAAAGACACAATAAACACTTGGCAGGCACAGTAAACATCTGCAAAATTTTGGATTAAACTTTACATTGAACATGAATAATAATAAGTACCGATCAATAATTGAGAGCGACATTCACTTATGTAACACAAGCATGATAGAAAGAAACTGATTCTGCGTTTAAGAATTTAATAAAGACAAGGGACTATAATGAAAGCGCAACATTCCTTTCAAACAATACGCCAGTAATAAACGTGAACCTCTCCAGAGCCGATGAGGATGACAACGAGCTGGAGACCATTGTGTTCTCCTGTGCTACAACAGAGGACCGACCTAAATAGAGTTTGTTTCATAATTAGTGACCTCCAAGTAGCTGACATCACACTCCCCTTAGAGGGAAACAAATACAAGCCCGAGCACGCACGTAATCATGCACGCACGCACGCAATCATGCACGCAGGCAGGCAGGTAGGGAAGGTCACACACACTCACTTGCGTGTCCATTTTTTGTGAGTTTAAAATCGAGCCCTTCACCACGTACCAGGAAGCAGGAGGGTGGGTCCAAAATAGACACGCAGGTAAATTTCTCTACCCTTATGATGGAGTATAATGGAAAGACCCGGTGTTGAGTATCTATAATATCGCGTCTTGATGCGTTTATGACAGGGTTCTATATCTGATGAAAGGAAGTTGAGTACCTGATACCGTACTATATACCAAGTCTCCAGTATTATATCCTCTGATTTTTCTCTTTCTCTGCTTCGGGTAATTCATTATTTACTCTACGCCCATTAGTTTCCCATTTAGAATTTATATTATCCAAGTGTTGAGGTCCCGGAATGGATATAAATCAGTGGAAGGTTTGTGATGTGCTTTCCTCCTTACATGATGTGGGTGTTGTGGTCGGTTCTACCATTAGTGAGAATTTAAAATCTGAGGTTGTGTATGTAGGGACAATGGCCCCTGGGTGTTGTTTACCAAACCTCATTTTCCTTCCATACCAGCCCTCTCGCTTTTCCACCCTATCCTATCCCTCCCCTCCCTTCCTATCCCATTACTTTCCTTCCATACCAATCCTCCCCTCCTTTCCACCCCAACTTTGCCCTCCCCCCCCTTTCCACACCATCCCACACTTTCTTTCCACACCATCCCTCACTTTCTTTCCACACCAGTCCTCACTTTCTTTCCACACCAACTCTCCCTGTCCCTCCTCTCCCCTCCACACCAGCCTTCATCTCTCCTGCACACCAATTAACCTTCACCTTCACTCACACCTTTGGAACTCGACCACCTGCCAACATCACCTGCTGTGTCGAGAAGCAGCCTTTAACCCCTCAGATATAATTAAATTCCTCTCTGACAAAGTATGTCACACGCTCACGAAACAAGAGTGGTTTGAAGCTCACTTTATTAACGCCAGGATAAACACATCGTCTCTTTTATTTACATAATTTTAATGGATACTATTATAAAATGAGATGGTTGTAATGTTTACTATTGCGAAATAAAAATTAGAGATATATTTGGATGTGAGAATGACCATAAGTAAGATTGAAAATACAATAATTATTCCACTCAGGAATTTTTGAAACACCAATCATGGAGGCCATCTGACCCGCTCTGCTCTTACTGGATGACAGGTAACTGAGTCAAGACTACTTTACTGACACAGTGAAACTGAAAATTAAAATGCTTCTTTTATCGGAAGGTCGTCAAAAAGTGATTATCAGTCGTCCAGTAAGAGCAGAACTGGCCAGACGGCCTACACCACCAGTATCTCAAGAATTCCTGATGGCGATTGTACAGTTGTCTCCATTAGAAACGAGCACAGAGTCTGGTGAATTTGGCGAAATTTGAAGAAATTGTGTTTGTTTACATAGTGTCCTTATGGTGGATATCATAGCAGGGGGGAGTTCTCGTCAGTTTTTTCTTAATACGAGTAAACACAGTGGAGCCACACTTCGCCTAATAACCCACTATACACTGTGCTCGTTACCAGTAGAGGCAACTATACCTCCAGACGTAACGGCTCAATCCTTAGTTGAGTTTCAGTTATGACATCATATGGATAGATAGTTATCACGATATAGCCTATACTGTAGACAGATTTGCTGCGAATTATAAACATTCAGACTTATGTGTTGATTCGTAAATATAATATACAAGTTATATACCGGCAAGAATATTTCCAAAGATGAACATAGATTATGTTTTATGTGATATATAAGAGGTAATAAACGCTGCATGAATGTACTTTGCAAGAATCCTGTATGGGGTAAACACAATAGCTCGTCTACAATGCTAGTGGCTGACATTGAACATTTCCCCTCCATGTAGGCTGCAATAATGAGGCAACGATAAAATTAGTTGGTTTGTCAATAAATTACCCATACTGGCAGGTCATTTAGTGAGGGAACAAGAGCTAGCAAAACATTGTTCTGAAATATTCAATTGTTACCAAAAGAATAATATATTGTTCCAGTAAAAGTGTGTTTGCCCAAAAAACTATTACTAACAAATGACATGATAAAAATGAGTGTCCGTAAATAAATAACAAAATATTTTCTTTAAATTCTAGACATATGCTTTTGATTTTGACTGATAACTATAACAACAATGAAAGAGTTAATATGTAGTTCTGGGCAATGTTTGAAATTTCACTACGCGATGATGTTGAACTCCATACATTTTTAATAATATAAAAGCAAATATGAATCTCCTGGGAACTGAATTATTGCAATGCAAAACAAATTTTAACAAAAGCCAAGCGTGCCTGTCCATTATTAATTATCATTATTAGTGTCTTCAACATCATAATTATTATAATTACTTGTATGACGTTTTTAGTACTGATGCGTTTACAGAGCATCAACTTTTGAAGATTTGTAAGAATGGGTAAAAATATTTTATTAACTATAATTATTATGAATGCTTATGTTAAAATTCATAAACAAATGTATTCACCGTCGTGTTAAATGCTTATTGAATGTGTCAGTGTATACATGAACTTAATTAATCTAGCCTGTTATGGTGATGGAGGAAAAGAAGTAATGCAAACAAAAGTGAATGTGTTGGTGATAAAGGTGAGTGGTGGACAGTGACAGTAACATCTTGATAATAAAACATCATAAAGATAAGCAGCCATGGATCATCGTCAAGGGCTTTACGATTATCGAACTCCTCCCTCCTAAATGATTAAACAACATCAATGAAACCCTTAACCCAACGTTTACGAGGATTAAAAAATATCCTTTGAGTAATAAGGAAATATCACACTTCCCCTCGAGGTTTTTTGGGGTTGAAAGCCCTCGACGGAAAGAGGGGAAAGATGAGAGGAAGTCTGATCCACATTTCACTGATTGGTTTGAGAAGTATTAAGCTCACTGGCCTGTCCATGTTTACCTTAATCAAACACACACACGCGCGCACGCACGCGCACACACACACACACACACACACACACACACACACACACACACACACACACACACACACACACACACACACACACACACACAGAACCCAAGCAAGAGAAGGAGGAGTAGTGGATGGGGAAGGGAAAGGAAAAGGGAGGGAGAAAGGAGAAGGAAAAAGTGGAGAGGAAGAAGAAAGGTAAGAAGAGAGTGAGAGAGGAAAAAAAAGAAAGTGAAGTGGAAGGAGGAAGTGTGCAAGATGAAAAAAGTGAAAGGGTGGAGGCTGGAAGGATCATTAAGATATATTTATATACTGTAAATAAACGCCGTTGGTGGATATGGATGAATGATGGTAAATTATAATGAAAGTAATACAAATTCAGTACTGTACATCACTTTCTATACCTGCCACTTTCAATCCTATGCCAGGGTTGGGATCTCAGCTTTGATCTTTTTTTTTCTTTTTTTTTTGGTGAACTGGAATTTTTTTGATGCCTTGAAACTATGCAACGAAACAGATCCCCAATCAATACCACTGGCAGCGTCTGTTTTCTGGTATAGTTAGGAAGAATCATGGGATTTAAATTAACCAATATGAGAATTTCCCTTAAGCTTTTTTATTACAGCTTCGGTCTTGCTGTTACGATAAAGACTATGAAAACAGGGAGAGAACCAGTACACATCGTAAAAAACTATTAAATAAAATCACTTGTTTAACACTAAGCTTAACACTGACATTAAGGATTTGGAGATAATAATATTTCAAGTTCCACTGACTGCGATAACAGAACACCACCATGCCATCTAACTACTATTAAGGGGGTAATTTTTTTTTTGGTACATTGGAGTGCCTACATTCCTCCAAAGTATGCTAGGAAACAGGACCATAAGAGCAAAAATAATGGTGTTCTGTTACTTGGAATAGTGTGGAGGATTCAGTTGCTCCAGAATTACCAAAACAAAACTTCCCCATTAAAGCTGGTATGGCCGTGATAATTATGTGGTCCAAGTAATGAGGCCTGAAAGAACCACACGTGCGGGGACTGGCCATTTTGTCAAGGCTCCCTATATCAATGAAAAGTCGGCAAATGAATGTTCGGAATAACACATTTACACAATATAATTAATGTTGTATCTGAACTTAACTATTTTTTTGTGCTTGTACAGTCACGAGCACACTATTAATGAGTGTGCTTGCTTCGAATACCTAGACACATGCAGTATATATAAATGCACACTAACATCTCCATTGGAATTATTTTGTTATTGAATTGGTGGACTGTTTAAAGCTTCAATTAACCAAAGATTTATGTATATTTATTAGTGCTCGTGACTATACATCCTCTTTAATGGCCCCTACCCGTGCCAACTAGTTTTTAATAAAGGTAATGCTTTGTGTAAAACTTCAATGCACGATGTCTCCATATAGACATAATAATCACTTTGCAACATCAATTCATAGATACAAGAGCATCACTGCATAAACTACAATACATATAATTGAATATTGAGAAGCATAAGACCGTAGGATAAGAGTATTTTATCATCAAAAATAGGCGTCTCGAAACAAATCCAGTTAACATCCATCCACCCGCTCAAGCAACTATTTAGCACCGTGGGACAGAAGCGCACTCTAGGACAGGCTCCATGCACATGTATTGTAAATGCACATGCACGTGTGTTGTAAAATAAAGCATATATAAAGAGACTGGTGTGGTATGGTGTTGTAGAGTAGGGAATATATACAAACATGTTCATATCATATATTTTTGAAGCACGGTCACACCCTGTGGTCACTGCATTGATCCCTATCCCCTCCTCATCCTCCCTCTCTCTCTCTCTCTCTTTCCCTCTTTCACTCCCCTTCCCTCACCTACTCCCTGGCACCCTTCCCTCCCTCCCTCACCTACTCCCTGGCACCCTCCCTTCCCTCCCTCCCTCCCTCCTGCACCTACTCCCTGGCACCCTTCCCTCCCTCCCTCACCTACTCCCTGGCACCCTCCCTTCCCTCCCTCCCTCACCTACTCCCTGGCACCCTCCCTTCCCTCCCTCCCTCCCTCACCTATTCCCTGGCACCCTTCCCTCCCTCCCTCCTATCTGTCACCGTGCAGCTCCAAGCCAGTAAAATATCGGCCCCACCAAATAATGATCAAATAACCCCCGAACCCGCGACACAAAAATGGGATGCGACAATGGCCCGCATCAATGGCAATATTCCCCCCATTCACGCCGATAAAAAATTTGGCTGAAGAGGATTAAATGCTATATGTGGTTAAAGCTTTAGTTTTAGGGGATCAGCTTTTGTGACGCAGATTATTTAGTATTTGGAAAGTTATAACTTTTGGAGTCTGGCTTGGTTTCGTAGTTTTATTTGAGGTTTTGTATATGTGTGTGCTATATAGTGTGTGTATGTAGACTACTGTCCGTATATATAATGTAGTAGAGGGAGGGAGTCGCATTGATAGTGTTTTTGCGTGTCTGTGTGTGTGTGTGTGTGTCTGAGTGTTTGCTGGAATTAGAGAAATAGTTAAATGAATAGAGAGACAAAGAGAGCGTAGAGTGAGTGCATACCATGCATATGCTACTGAAAAAACATTTTTGTATGCATATTTTTTGCAATCAAGCGAAAGTGTGTTAATGTTAATATTGAATAATGAAATAACCTTTACAACACATAGCCCACAATCGAGAACTCCCTGGAATATATAAATAACTTTTACTTTCTCTATTCCTAATCTATAAAGTGATTATTTCCTTTGCTGATACCCCATCCCCCCAGATTTTAAAAATACGAGCTTCGGTGAGGCCTAGGCTATTTTATTGTGTGTAAATAAGTTTTGCAGTATGCGTGCTTTTGAGATGGATTAAAAAAAAAAATCAACATTCAAAATATATCATTGCAATTCACCCGACACAATACAAATTATTGCTTAGTGCTAATGCATATTTTACGTTTACGATAATCGCACGCCATCAACCCTGAAGCACATATCTAACCCACATAAACCCAAACATTCACAGCTCAGATTGACTCATCCATGGAGTATATATTATTTCGTCCTCTAGCAATATGTAACAATAAACACTACTTTATAGGCAATGTCTCATCTTCCCCGTCACTTTCCTTCTGTCCTTTCCATTACTGTTCTCCTTCACTGTCTCATCTTCACCGTCACTTTCCTTCCTTCCTTTCCTTAATTGTTTTTCCCTTCACTTTCCTTCTCTCTTTTCCTTTATTGTTCTCCTTCACTTTCCTTTTCTCCTTTCCTTTACTGTAAATTTGTACTCTTGTCATTTTCTCTTTGTTTTACCCATTCTCCTGCCACAAAAAACGCATTTGCCTCTGTTCAAATTTGCATACTTCATTTGTATTTCTTCTTTATTTTTTTCTTCTTTCCCTCTATTTTTCTTTCCTTGTCTCATACAATAATAATTCAATTGGTTCTACAATAACTCATCCATTAACTAAATAATATTAATTCCTATTGTCAGCATTGTCAACATTTAATCTGTCTCTACATCTTTCAGTACCTTTATTTGACTTTCATTTTTCTTAATAATCTTTTATTATCAGTTTGATCAAAATTTGCTGATTCCTTTCCTTTTTATATGTCACCCTTCTCTTTCCATTTTTTTATTATATATTCTAAAGATCCAGGAATAACATACATTACTTCAGAAAAAAATAACAGAACGTATATGAAGGAGGGATTACTTTGCGAAGACTTGTTTGTTAATCTTTATGTGCTCCATGTTGAACAGCTTTTCTTTAGGAAGTAAATTTTTATTGAGACACCTTGATACCATAATAACTTATGTTATTGTAGTTTAGTTCATCTTGCTTAACATATCTCGAACATTATTTACAAATTAGCTTGCCTTTCTATCTGTCATTATATATCATATAGCTACAGTACAGGGTGTTTCGCCAGTTGTAGCGGAGCCGAAGTGAGATGAAAGATAATGCAATTTCAAGCAAAAAATACTCTATAAATATATCATTTTAAAAAGTTGGTTTAGGAGTAATTATAGGGATGTGTTAACGAGAAGCGAGTGGTGGTGCCAGCCATTGGCGACAACTGAAGGCTGAGGCACCACACACACACACACACACACTGGTCTTAGGTACAGTACGTCATCTTTGCTGCATTAGATTTACTCACATATTTAATCTACTCTACTTTAATGCACCAAACTTTCCTAGAACAATCACTTAAAGGACGTTTATTGATAGAAAAACTTAAAGCAGAACAAGAACTTGCATAATCTTTCATTTCCCTTCGGCTCTGCTACAACTCGCGAGACACACTCTCACACACACACACACACACACACCCACACACAAATATATATATATATATATATATATATATATATATATATATATATATATATATATATTATATAATTTATCTCAGTACAATGTAATATCTGCACATGTGTTTTTCTATGTATATTCTGGCCTGTTAAAAATGCTATCGGCACCAAAATTAAAATGATCCCGTGGATAGATGCCCTCTCTTTTTCCAGGCCCCTGTCCCTGATGTCACGTCACTCAACCCACCGCACAGCCAACACAAACTCACAGGCGTGTAAGGGGATGGGTGGGTGGAATGGGTGTGTGGGTGGCTGAATGGAAATGCAGGTAGACAGACGAGCATGCTGAATGGGGAGTGGGTGGATGGGATGAATGAAAGATGGATAAAAAAAACACAGGAAAAACTGTAAATTAAAAAACTACACAACAAATCATTACGTCCTTATCAGTTGCTGTTTATCCCAAACGACAACTTTCATACGGAGGAATAATTCGTTTCTGAAATTGCTTAGAGTTATCACTATTCGAGCAGTATACGCATAATATACACAGAATATACAGTTGCTGCATTGTGTGTCATAGCTGCGAATTAAATTGAAATGCCTGACAACAACTTTAACATGATGTAGCCACGACTATATGATGTCATGGGAATTAATCTACAGATTGCTTAAAAACTCAAACTATTGGACACAAAACAGAAAAATCAATATGTATGCTGTCTTAAAAAACAGTTTGGAGGCGTCAGAAGCCTCAAATTCTGACCTGTCAAGTAAGGAAGTGTTAAGCTTGGAGGGTTGTGAATAATGTCTTCATATTGAATCATAAATATCACATAAAAATAACTTCACCAAAGACATAGGATAATAATTATTATGATGTTTGATCAAATGAAGATATTCATGCTGGTATTATACAATAATGGTGTCGTATAAGCTGCAATAACAGTCATTCAAGTATAACAATTCTTACAAAACAGCAACCATTCCACACTGCCACAGTAACATATAACAGTTCCACATTATATCAATAATGTATCCCCAATATGGTACCTGGCTAGATCAGGAGCGTATCCAGGTTGGCATAAAACAATAATGATGCCAGATCAGATCACGGTGTCAGATTAGAATATAGCACCGGCCACCCTAGTGAGCAGAATGACTGGGTAATCTGGTTAATTGCTTCCCTGCACTGGAACAAAAAATGGCCCCACAGCAAGTTTCCAACTCTGCTAAATGATGATCATTATCTAGATGGACGAGGTCGTCACTCAGCCTTACCATCAAAACTTGGGTACCAGCGGAAGGGAACGACACGACAACTCCCCTAAGGCCCTTGCAATTTTCAATTTACATATAATTTATGGGTCTTATATTCTTTGCAAACCGGAGGCTGTTGTTGGTTTCTGCAAAATAAGGGAAAAAAGTTGTCCAGGGGGAAAGAAAGGTATACTATATGACATAGTTTGTATTAATGAATAACCTTTAATTGGATGAAAAAATCAATCCCCTTTACAGTTATTACATGATGACTACAGGGATATTCCATGGGCACCATAATAATGTCATTATACTCTACAGTGTCTATGCTCTACAGAAATAAGGAATTTAACATATTACACTTGTAAAAGGCTTATTTTCTCATACATTTCAGTAAACAATTTAAATGTTTTAATGTGAAGTGTGACCTGTCGCTATGTTGAAATGATGTGTTGTAATTTATATGGAAAATTAAAATACAATTTCGTTTCACATAATATTATCATAATACCATTCCAGAACTAATTCATTCGTATATTTCATACAACAAATCGATCAGTTTTCACGTTATTGAATATGTGTCATAATCCAACATTCGGCGATTCGATATTTCGTCTCACTACAGAAAACTATTTAAAATACTTTTGAAAAGTGTACTGTCTGAACATAAGTTTCAATACATTTATGAGTTACTCAGATCAATTGCTGACTGAAGTTTTTGCGTTTTCTTGTGATTGTAAGAGGTGTGCGACTTCTTAAGATTGACACTAGTTTCCTTTGCAATGTTGATAAATTAATTATATTCCCGCATATTATTATTGTATCCCGTTTAAATGACGAGAATAAAACAAGGAAAAATACAGAAACCATTGCAGACTTTCCTGAACAACGCAATACTGCCAGAAATTATTATAGCTTTTCCGCTACATCAATATATGCGTATAAAGGCCAGCAGGGAGAACGTATACCAAGAGGAATCATTTATCTACAGTTGAAGGTGGTGGCAGAAAGTAGTAAGGCGGAGAGGAAAGCGAGGAAACATGTCAGTGGAAAGAAGCAACAAGTCTAGAAAACAAAAATAAATAGAATAAAAAGTCCTAGGAGTAAGAAGGGTTAAGAGTAAGAAAGGCTAGGAGTAAAAACGGCTAGGAGTAAAAAAGGCTAGAGTAAGAAGAGCTAGATGTAGGGTGGACAAGGAGTAAGGAGGGCTAAGAGAACAGCAAGAAAAAAGAGAGTGCTTAGTTCTGTGGACAAAGTGAAGAACTGACTGCCAGGATGGGAAGTTTACATGGAAAAGTGTGTGTGTTTGTGTGTGTGTGAGCATAGGAGACAATGACAAGAAGAGGGACTAGTCTGGGAGGCAGCGGTTTGGTGAAGAGTATTAATTAAGAGTTGTATGCAGAGAGGTAAAGAGTCCTAGGGCTTGCAGGCAAAGAAAAGAGGAATCCTAGGGCTTGAAGGCAAAGAGAAAATGTAGGTCTTGACGACACAGAGGGTTTGTAATCTACGGTAAGAAAGACGCGAGGGCTTGTCGGCAGCGGGAAGAAGAGTGCTGCCAGACCGAGGCGACAGAGTGCCTCCCTTTCACAGTGAAAACAGCACAGGACCTTCAATTACAGGATAAAAGGTAAGCTAAAGGGCGCTGCTTAAGCGGATCAGGCTTTAGCCTTTGTGTACGGGTGAGACAGACAGACAGATATAGAGAGGCCAGGATAGAGACAAATTTTGCCTTATGTTGTGCTTTCAAACATTAATCAACTAGCTAAAAAAATCCCCTTTGGCGACAGATTCTTATCAGTATTGTAAAATAAATGTTACATGAAAATTTACATAAAAATATGAAAACCTAAAAGATACAATGAAGTCAGTTATATCATTTACAATAGCGACAGATATACATAGTAAAAAATGCATGGAGAGGGTAAATCCTATAGACGGTAGTGGCACAGATGTACAGTACAGTCTACATGGGTAAAGCAGAGAGAAAATAATATTGTTTTGCCACTGTGTAAGATTCGGTGTTATCGTGAACCCATGCTGCTGGTGGCAGTATAACAACGAATGAAGCATGCAAGTCGTAGCGATGACATGACAAGAGGTGACTGTGACAATATACAGTTGCAGAAGGAAGTTTATTTACCGCCATGGAATCCCTCTATACCCTAACACACACCTTGGTCTAGTAACTGAAGAGTTGTGAATGAATATAAGAATAATATAATTGGAACGCCTCATTTATGAAGTCTCATCTACCTATAATCTTCGTCGTTATATTTTTTCTCTTATTCATTTGCAACTCTCTTCCAATACTAGACCAAGGTGTGTGCTAGAGTACAGAGCACTGTACAAACGAGGTGGTGCCAGCGGCTTGATCAAAGTTATGGCGGTGTTATCATACGCATGAAGTGATGGCGTCATCAGCAACAGCATGACACCAATAATCAGGCGACAACAAGGAGTAGTGGCATGACTTAAGGAGTAACTGTGTCAGGAACATAGGAATGACACCAGGAGCGGCAGCAGCAGCAGCATGACATGAGTGGTGGCAGTGAGGGCAACATCAGAAGTGGCGGCATGACTCAAGCATGGGTTGGGTGGCAGGGGTCGTGATGCGTCCCAAATTGTCATCACGAAAGTTACCGGCCAGCAAAGGGAACGGTACAGGATTTTCGTGGGTTGTGTCTCCTCGGCTATTTGACCATCAGGGCATGAAATAGATCACGTGGCTGCTTCCGTGCACGGTGGACAATGTACCAGTTTTCTTAAGAATTCACGATGTTTGTGAATATTATTGAGCATTAGAACAGATGTACTGTCATATAATTATATGCACGAAAGCCATGACAGTGCATTCACATTTGCTAACAAACACACGCATTCACACAAGAAGACACATTTACACACATAATATGCACATAAATGGACACCAAGATACGTTAAGATAATGCACATACTCATAAGCATATGCCTAAGTACACATATACCTATTCATACATATGTATATCCTCACACTCGTTCAGACACTAAAGCACAAACCAAAGCACGCAGACACACTGTGGTCCTGAGCTCTTGCACTCACGCACGCACCCATACACATATCCACCGTATATACAACACATGCACATGTACACACACGCACACACATTCACTGTACACGTTACACACACACACACAAACTGCAAGCCAAATATCGGTGACCTGGGGTGGCTGTGTTGACCCTGACCACATCGATCCCTGGCCTCCAACAGGGTCACTCACCCTCTACTGTCCCACTCTTCTCGCTGCCCCCAACCCCCTCCCCCCATCTCTCTCCTATACCTCCCACATTTCGTCTACCCTTCCATCTTCTGTTCCACTCATCTTGGTATCCCTGCAGCCCAAATGTTCCACACGTCTCTCTGTTGCTGCCATCCCCTGCTGTCCCACCACTCCATCAGTCCATCACCTACACTACACTATCCGTAGAATGTTGAACACACCAGCATCTTTTTCCCGCAGCCTCCCTTGTCTTAATTTTGGTGGTCTGTCTGAGCATTCCAGTCAAACTATTTAGATGTTAAATTGGTGTAAAATACGCTAAACCAGTCAGATTAATCTTTGAAGCAAGTAACTCGTTTAAAAATCATTCTGGCGTTGTTTGGCGTTCAGGGAACATTGCTCTGTCAGTGTTCAGTAAAGACCTTTTAATATATTATATCACCGTAGCTTTAAACGTTTCTGCATGTAGGCTATATATGCAATGTATACTCGCAATCCAAAATTTGTATCCAGGTCTTGTTGAAGTTTAGAATAATTTGACATACTAGTGACCCAATTACAACGCTTAGGCCTATCCTGCTTCATATTTGCTCGACCTCTCTTAATACTCGATCAGACTATTCGAAGCAAGCCTGGATATATATTTTGGATTGCAAGTGTACAGACAATATAGTACTGACTATGCTGTGTGTTGCTTTAAATTAGAAAATTGAAGATTTCAATGCAATCATTATCATATATTTTTCCAATAACTTTTCCTTAAACTTTAGCAACCCTGCTGTTGGAACAAGAAAATGCTTGGTCAGCTTTTAAAAGAAAGTACAAGACAATAAAGAAGAATAAGGAATTGGACAAAACTTGAGTAAGTTCCCCGGCCAAAACACTGACCCTTCGTCCATCTTGTATATTACCTGCTCACACTAGGGACACTCGCTATGAATACTTTAGGACTGTATATGTGAGATGCGTATGTTTGGTGAGATGGGCACATTTGATGGTGGTTGGTGGTGGGCCTGTGGTAATGTAGGAGGGGGCTAGTAGAGTTCTTGGTGTGTTTGTTGTTTTTGATGGTGTTAGTGTGGGTTTGCTATTGTTGATGTGCGTGTGTTGTTGATATTGATACGAGTTTCTTGTTGATGTTGGTGTGTGTTTGTGTTTGTATGTGTTTGCGTGTGCTTGTGCTTGATGCTGGTACAGATGCGTTTGTTGTCGTGTTTTATGTTTTGTTTTTTTCGTTGTGTGTTTGTGAGATGGATGAACACCACCTATAGGGAAGGAGCCTGTTTCGAGACATAGTCAGGAGGAATCAGAAGTCTCCAATTATCATACACGATCACAGGGTTCTTAAGATGGATATGAGGTTGGTTTAGATTAGAGTGGCTATGGGAGTTATGGACCATGTGTTACTTTTGAACCGCAAATGGAATCGTCTGTGTAAAGTTTGAACCGATATTCTTTGTGTGTGTTATCTCTGAGCGTGGATGGAAGAATGGATGGACACGATTTAGACCTTCCCTAACACTGGTAAGTATGTTCCCCGCTTATAAACAGAGCTCACACGTTCAGGTAAATACACACACACATGTATAAAATCATGCAAACCCACGCAAACTACCAAACAAACACAAACACACAATGCATTTCCACGCCTTCCTCTGTGTGTAAGAACATCATAAGAAAAAAAACGCCCTCTCTTTTTCTGCATCCGTGGGCGTGGCGGCGGCGGCAGATGTGTGTGTGTGAGAGAGAGAGAGAGAGAGATTGAGAGCAGGTCAAGCCTTGCCCACCTCACCTTTGATAGTGTTAGTGAGTCTAAGACCTCAACTCACACACACAAGTCACTCACAAAGGGTATAAGGATCTTCAACTAGCACCTCCTCTTACTATTTTTTGTGATGTAATTATACAAGTTTACCAAATGTGTGTAAGTGTAGTGTTTACTTGGTGTGGCGTCATATCTAGGCACTACAAATGCACTAACAACAGCCTGTTTATTCATTCATGTAACCAGCAATTCACAGCGCGATCTAAATTTGACATCGTTTTAAATGTTGTAATTTGCATAGACATGGTTAAAAACCCACGTGTATTAATTGCTTTTCCAACATCTTTGTTCACAGGAAAACCATTTTCTGACTCAGTTCTCAATATTCACAAAACTCCACTTGCAACAATTGTCTATTTTTAGATTATTTTTATCATTACATAGGCCTACAGTCACATCGACTGACTTATGAGTTTGCGTTTTCTTCCGATGGGAGCAATGTATAAAATACAAGAACATGAAGGAAAACCCTTCAAAAGCTCCGGCTCTTAATGATTCAAGTGAAATAATAAAATATCCATATGTAAAGGTCTCAAAAATATTAATTATGTTTTATTTGGATTTTCGTATTCATATGGTTATATTGAAATTTTGAAAATGAACCCTTTTTATTGAGGGTGAACCCCTCGGTTGAACCCCCTCTCGGTTGAAAAAATGATTCAATGTCGGTAAAAGAAAATGGATGGGAGTGAGTGAGTCAGTTGAACCATTTTAGAAGTTGTCGCCCCAAGAAGAACAATAATTACGATAAGACCTTGAACTCTCGGCTGAGGCCGGAGCTAAAAATTTCCTGACCGTTGTCTTCTCTGATGAATCGGCGCCGTCTTGGATTACCGAGCTCTGTGGGATTGTGTTTTTGTTTTCTATACCAATAAGGAAACCACACATTGCAATGTTATCACGTCACTCTGTTGACTCATCAATTTGTGTATCGCATGTCAAGAAATATTAAAAGATATTTTACATTATAAATTTCATACAATGACAAATAAGGCAAAGTGTTTACAAGTTTACGGATAAAGTTAATTTATCTATTCTTTGGATAAAGAGCGAATACACAAAGACCCTTGTCATCGAAACAGCTCTGCTTGGATCAGATGCTCTCCTTTCATCACATTTTATACTGACAATTTCAATTAAAGATGGAAAAATTATAGCAACAAGAAGGCAATATCGTCTTCAACCCTCGCCGGTATCAGTATTTTCATCGTGTCATAATTATAAAGTACCACCAAGAGAGGTTGTGTGTTCACCAGGACGTGTGACCCGGGCTTTGCATAAATGGCTTCCATCACGCTCAAAGAAGTGGCAAGTAAAATAAGTTGATTGAATAGCTTGAATGAGGAGGGGAAAGGAAGGCGAGAGGGCGGTCAAAAGTTTGTGCAAGGACTCACAATATCAGTCTCCAGCGAAGCGTTTTTCATGCCGGTGTTTTATGACACGTATCAGTGGAGGGGTCCATACAGGTGTTTTATGGACCACGTGTCATTGAAGGGGCTTCGTAACTGATGATCTATTCAATAAAGTAGAAGGTCAATTTGAAGTAAGACAAGGGAACGTGATAATTCAATAAAATCAAGAACTTAAAGGAAAACCCTTCAAAAGCTCCGGCTCTTAATGATTCAAGTGATATAATAAAATATCCATATGTAAAGGTCTTAAAAATAAATATTAATTATGTTTTATCTGGATTTTCGTATTCATATGGTTATATTGAAATTTTGAAAATGAACCCTTTTTATTGAGGGTGAACCCCTCGGATAAATGATTCAATGTCGGTAAAAGAAAATGGATGGGAGGAAGAGAGTGAGTGAGTGAGTGAGTGAGTGAGTGAGTGAGTCAGTTGCACCCATTTTAAGAAGTGGTCGCCCCAAGAACAAGAACAAGAATAATTACGATAAGACCTAGAGCTCTCGGCTTAGGCCGGAGCTAACAAGACATCATTCGATGGCAACACCGCCCCTTAAAGATGCCAGCGACCACTCGCCCTTTGCTATCTTTATTTTTTTGTGACCTTCACCTTAAACTGATTTTGCCCAAAAGATAATTATTTTGTTTTATAATAAATATCTACCAATAGAAAAAAAATGAACATCATACGGCTATACCTGTGGACGCTAGACCTAAAACAGGCACTTGACCTTTGCTATCGTTATTTTTTTGTGACCTTGACCTTCGACCGATTTTGCCCAAAAGTTAATCATTTTGTTTTATGATGAATATCTATCAATAGAAAAAAAATGAACATCATACGGCAAAAAATGTGGACGCTAGACTAATAACAGACACACGAACAGATAAATAAATAAATATCCAGCACCGAAAACAATACACCCTCCCTTCGGGCGGTGTAAAAAGAGAAATTTTGTTGCTTTATGGACGACAGGATGTCTGTCTCACTGTCTGGAAATCTTACTGATGGAGGGGAATTACGGGAGGTCTAAGAATGGAAGTGTAATGGTGGAGGAAGGAGAATTTTCTCGCCACTCACACTTAAAATATTCAGTTGTTCCTATTTTGTTCCTCTTATGTTTTCTTTAGTTTTCAAATTATTTCAAGGCGGTAAGAAACACCGATGCTCTTATTCCGAGATGATTAAAAATTCTTAGAAGCTTAAGCATTGTCTATTAATGAAGTTCGTGAAATAAGTATATCAGGAGTAGTGTCGGAGCCAACTGTTAGAGAATGTAATCTGTAATTAAATGCTCAAAACTTAAAGTAAAAATATTGGAAACCATCATACCTTCATAGTATTCGGAAGTAAGTTTTATCCATGTCTGTAAAAATATACATGTAGCCTGAAGCCTTGTGGGCTCGGGAAACTACACTCAGAACCAACATTTTTCCCAAACCATTTCCGTGAGGGTGAGGATATTCCCGAGGCGATGGTGGCGGTGTCGGCTGAGGGAGTTGCAAGAGCGAGTGGCAGTGGGTAGGTGGTGAGGTACAGAATGCTGACTGGATGCGAGTGGCGAGGTGTGAGAGGTAGGAAATAAAATGGAAAATATGAGAAAGGAGGAGGAGGGTGAGCTACGACGGGAGAGATATAAGAGAGAGTGAGAGAGAAGGTGGCGTGGTGCAACTGGCTTCGTGCGAAGCTCGAGAGAACACGTTGGTGTGAAGTGAAGTATTGGTGAGGGAGTATGGGATGGAGCATGAAATAATGGACCAAAGGTATGGGTCGGAGAGAAAGAGCTGTTTTGAAAGTTGGGAGGAAGTGGTGAGGCATGAAGATGTGTACACGTTGGTAGTGTTGGGAGGAGTCATGAGTAAATAAGAGAGAGGTCGATGTAAGGAACTGTAGAGGGGAATGTAAATGAAGGAATGTCTGTGCAAAAGGTAGGGTGTGGTTGGTGAAGTGAGTATGAAAGGATCCGCGAGGTGAGTGAGTGAAGGTATGGTATGAGGAAGGAAAAAGAATCCGAGAGGTGAAATGGGAACGATGGGGGACCAGTGAATGTGGCATCAGAGAATGAGAAAGAAATGATGAGGACTGAGAAATGTGACATTTATGACGAGGAGGAAGGAATGGGTTTCAAGCAACAAGGCGCCTGGGGGTTTGACACACGTGGGACAAGGGCACAACAAGCAGTGTTCCGGAGCAAGTGAAAAACAGGTTTACAGTGCTTACAAATTCGGTCAGTACACAAGTTATGGAGTACCAACATTATAGTTCTATTTTAATATTTTTTGATATGTCGATATTTTGGACGTGTTCTTGTAGTAATGTACACACACAATATTCATAATTTACATTTCTTTAAAACCCTTTCTATTCCCATTTTTTCCAAAGTAATAAACGTTTCCTTTATTGTTTTTTACCGTCCCAGTACCAACACAACACAACCTTACACCATTTCCATGAAACTTCAGAAACAGTGCAGGCTGTGAACGAGTCCAGGTGAGGATGGTTAGTCGGGAAAAGTGTTATCATTTACTGCAGCAAACGGTCCGCCGCTACCACTATTACCACCACCACCACCACTACCTCCAAAACCACCACCTCCTCCACAACAACCACCACCTCCTCCACACACAACCACCACCATCTCCTCCTCAAACATCACAACAACCACCACCTCCACTATAACCACCACAACCATGCACCTCCACCACCACACAAGGTCTCCCAGCTGTATCAGTCGCAAAAATACCCGAGCCGAGCTATACTCCTGGCGGTCGTAACAGTTTATGACTCCCCAGGGAAATGGGACATATTTGGTAGGGTTGCAGGTAAAATATGAGGCCGAGGTAACATAAGGTGAGGGACGAAAGAAGGACGGATCGCCGCTGGTGGATGTGAGGATGGGACTGGTGGCAGTGACAACGAGAAAGTATTACTGTGTAGTATCTACTGTACGTGGAAGGGATATGAAGGTCAGGGTATATACAGGTCAAGATCTTGATACAGGTAGGGTAGGGTAGGGTAGGGTAGGGTAGGGATGGGTAGGGTACAGAAGAGTAAGGTAGGGTAGTGTAGAAGAGTAAAGTATATAGTAAAGTGAGTTGAGCAGAGTAGAGAGAGAGGTTCACTACATGGTGGGTCGACAGAAGAGAGAGAGAGAGAGAGTGAGTGCGTGAGAAGAGGAGAGTGCGTGAGAAGAGGAGAGTGCGTGAGTAGAGGTGAGTGCGTGAGTAAAGGAGAGGGGTAACGAGGAAGTGCGATGCTGAGGGGGTAAAGTGAGGACGTAAGAGGGGCAGAGAGAGTGAGATGCATGCTGGAAACCTCTCCATCTTTTGCATATCCTCTTTTTCGCGTCTTCATCTCCCTTTCCACCACACACTCCCAACCTCGTGAAAGTGCATCTCAATTTTTATGGGTAAAGATTTTTTCACACCTGCGTATTAACGTGTACGCCTGAACATTTTTGGTGCGTGCCTACGTTGAAAATGAGCACATATGTTTTGACGTAAGCCTTGTTTAACCAGGGGCGAATTCAGTTTAACATATGGTGGGCATCTCTGTGTATGTGTATGTGTATGTGTATGTGTATGTATATGTATATGTATATGTATGTGTGTGTGTGTGTGTGTGTGTGTGTATGTGTGTGTGTGTGTGTGTGTGTGTGTGTGTGTGTGTGTGTGTGTGTATGTGTGTGTGTGTGTGTGTGTGTGTGTCGCTTACAATTTATCCAGCAGGCAACCAGCTTTGTCAGGGTTTTTTCAATCTATATTCAAGTTTCGCAAGTGCCAATCTAATATTTGTGTTCGCAGTGCATAGCTTGACATTCCCCCCCTTTCAAAATATTGCAACAATCGACTAGGCAATAACCCAGTGATATAAGGAATTGCATCAACGAGCAGGAGTCAACAGGCGGATTGTTGTTATTGGCTTTTTCAAGGGGGATACTGTCCTCATCCAATCAGCGAGCAGCTTTTGTTATTCAGCCACGCGTGGATGTTTACATTTTGCCAAACCTTTTCAACGTGCCATGCGACCGTACTGTTAAATAATGCCATTGGGTTCTTTTCGCAGCTTTGTTGACCTTTGTGTTGAATTATGCTATTAGTTCAAACGGTCTTGTTCAAAAGTGTAATTGCCCCTCCTGGCGTCAAAGGTGAAGTGGACATGATAAAGCCGAGCTCTTAATCAACAAAGTGGATATTCCTGCTGGCGGCCTTTGAGAGGAGATTCGTGGGGACTGTGGAGGCTTTTCCACCGACACAGTTTTGAACCAACAAGTGGAATTCTGAGTTATTTTTTCTCTCCAGCGCATGGGATGGTGCTCTGCGCAGAATTTGGCCGCTATTCCTGCCTGCAAATAGCCAAACGTTTGGACAAATTGAAAATATTTTGTTGACGATCCCAAGAAAGAAGAAACCTGCAAGGAAGCCATCTATATATAGCACAACTGTATTGGCCAAACTGAAGGTCTTCCATGAGGTGGTTGGCTTCCATGATACTGACTTCTGTAGTTCAATTTTGTACACTACTCTCCGATAAAAATATCAATCCCGTTAAAAATCATGAACTAATGTAGCAGTAACAGAAACTAAGGAAATTAAACAAAACAATTTTAATTTCTTACTATGCCCACATAAAATATCTATTTATCTCATATATTTTTTCTCCATAACCTCAGCATGACCACAAAATACGTTGGCTGTCTTTGACTATATTTTCCAGACAAAACTGTATACACGTGTACTGTGCTTTAATATAAAAGCGAAACAAAATGATATATCCATCTGGTTTTGGCGTATTAAAGTTTTTTTTTATTAATACTAGATTCGTTTTTTAGTGTTTTATCATATTTCCCGACTCATTCAATTTTATTCATACCTTTTGTTCACTTATTCTCTGACTTACTCATCGTATCTCAATTTGCATGCATCTCATTCACCCTTTGATATCGATACCCTTATTCAGACGCGTTTTTAAATCCTACATAGGCTAGTCTTAATTTTCGTATTCATTTAGGTATCTTCAACATCCATCACCATTTCACCACAACACAACTCTGCTTCACTTTTTCCCCAGCTCCATATACTGGTGGTACCTTTGGCTTTACCCTGTCACCAGTACGCCTTCCCTCTGCCTCGTATGTTTCCTCCCATGACTTTTCTCTCGCCAACTCACTTTACTAGTCTCCACTGCCTTGCTTCCCTTAAATATTTTCCCTCTCACTTACGCTTGTTTTTTTCAACGTGCCCCTTCTCCCCTTCATCCAGATCTCGGTCTCTCAAACTTATTTCCCTCTCTCTTATTATTTACCCTCCTTTACGCTTATTCCAATGGATTACCTCAAGTCCTGACCCTATGACCTACTGTCGCCTTATCTTCCTTTCATCTTACTGTGCCTTTTGTGTTACCGTTTCCCCATTTTATCATATCTTGTCTTTCATTAGAGTATACCTTCCCTCTCCTTTCCCTGTCCGTCATAACCCCTTCCCTCTCCCTCTTGTTGTTACACCATCAGTTCTAAATCATATATTTCTTCCTCTTGTACCCTATATAACACTTTCTCTATTACTCTATATAATCCAGTCTCTTCTATAGAACCTCTCTTTCTCGAGCCTATATTTCACTACCTTTGTTTTGTTTTTCCTCATATCTTCACACCCCTAATAATATATTGCAGTTCTATTTAATTTTACCTCTTCTAAACCTTCCTTAGCTCTAATAAATCTCGCCTCCTTTTACACTGCTATCTTATTCTAAGTGACTCACCTGCCACTATATCGCCCTACCATTCCTTTTATAAACACTTTCCCTCTCCCTCATAATTTTAACTTTTCTATAATCTGATTATCTATTGCCTTTCCTGCTTAATTAACACTTTTCCTACTATTTATTTCACTGGGTCTCGTGGCTCCTTCCCCAAGCATCACTTGACTCACTCACCTCTTCACTCGAGCTCCCCACCTCTCCTAAAATGCCGAGCCTAACGCGAGGGGAACTTTCTTTCAGCATTACGCTTGAGGATGTCATTAGCCACGCCTGGGTTATGTTAATTACTCCTGGAGGTATAATAGGCCTACCAGGTGCTTCTTTCACATAAAGAATTCTAGCTTTCTCACATTATAATAATTATTGAGCTTGATTACTCGGCCATATGCTCTGGTTCTCAGGGATTTTAAACTCTTCAAAAGAATTAGAGGATAATCAATTTTTTTTATGGGTATTATAATAATCTGTTTCTTACGGCAGCTAAAGGCATATAGTAAGTCGGTAGAGAAAAAGATCACCTGCCCCTCCGCCGGCCTCATAACGTCAATTAGGTTTAGGTTTAGGTTAAGTTACGTTACGTTATGTTTGGCCAACAGAGATTAGATTAAGTTAAATTATGTTTGGTTACTTTGGTTGGTAATGCAGAAGTAACGAACCGAAGTAATTTGCGAAAGTGTACCATTAGATATGGTTGGCAGATACATTACTCTCTTCCGATGAGACAAAATGGATTTGCCCAGTAGCATACAGACAAACATTTCATAAACTGGTTGAGTGGGAAGATACGAAATGGTCAAAGAGGTACTGCTACGAAATAAAATGTCGGCACATGTAGAGATAATATTATGTATGTGACATGACAGGTGAGTTGATTATAACTTATTATTCTGGTAGGAACTCGTGTGTTAGATGTGATGCACTCGTTAACCCCAGGCGATACAAATTAACTCTCCACGCCCTGCCCAGTCAGACGTCAAATTCAATGTTTAGTTAACCTACTGCCTCTGTAATGTCGCTCAACTGAGTGATGGAATATCATTTATAACAATATTTAGATGGGTTCTGTGTCTTACACTCCACCTGTTTATTTTTTAGTTAGGTTATTGTGGTGGCGAATGATTTATTTTGATGTTTATCCCTAAATCCTTACGATTACAAATCGTAAGAAGGGTAGGAAAGATTACAATACTTGGGATGGTACTGTCGTCCTCATTAAATCTGGTTGGGAAAACACCAGTGGAGTCTATCATTATATAATTTGTGCTCCATTGATTCAGGATTATGAGAAAGAAAGAAAAGCCCTTTTTGGTTGTATCTATGGTAGAAAAATAAAAACATAATTTATTTTAATCAACGAGTGAACTACAAAACAAATAAGAACGGAATAATGTACAATTTAAAAAGAAATTAAAGTAAACAGAAAATTGTTCTGCTGAAAAATACGAAAAAGGAAAAATTAACGAGAACAAATACTAAGGTATAATTGCAAATAATGAAAGAGAGAAGAAGGGAGAAAGATGATGTAATAGCAAGGTACAGGTAATTTCGAAAGAGATTGACGATGAATGAGATAAAGAGGTTGTTACGAGGGATGATGATAGTAGAGTAAATTAAGCTAAACAAAGATTATAAAAGGAGAGTAATGAAAGAGAAGTCACATGATAGAGATAAAATAATATGACGATGGTAATGCGTCTGGCAGTGAAAAATGGCAACAGCGACAAAGGTGACATTTATATATATGTTCTTATGCAAAAACGATACGTACATGAAAAGATGCGAGAAATACAAGTCTAATTCAGTCCAATATCATAACTGAGAAAATATCTGTGTGTGTGAGAGAGAGAGAGAGAGAGAGAGAGAGAGAGAGAGAGAGAGAGAGAGAGAGAGAGAGAGAGAGAGAGAGAGAGAGAGAGAGAGAGAGAGAGAGAGAGAATTAATGTGATATTTTCCCACCTCGCGTTATCAACCTTCCATTCCGGTCATGAAGTCTATTTGGACATTTGTGTTTCGACAATAATTACTGCTGAGTGAGAGGAGTAATATTACCTCCAATATCTTTTACATATTATCTTAATTTAATCAAGTACACGTTACAACACACACACACACTCTCTCTCTCTCTCTCTCTCTCTCTCTCTCTCTCTCTCTCTCTCTCTCTCTCTCTCTCTCTCTCTCTCTCTCTCTCTCTCTCTCTCTCTCTATTTCTCTCTCTCTCTCTCTCACACACACACACACACACACACACACACACCAATTCTCCCGGACACTAACAATGGCCACGACATACACTCATGCACTTCCTCCAAGCCAACACATAATTGAGCTCATTATTCCCTCTCCTCTGCACTTACTCACAGACACTCACACAGACGCAGACGCTTGCTTGCTCTCTCGCAATCCACAATCCCTAGCCAACCTGAGTCGAGGCCCGAGATCTCAAGCCGACGGTTTCTGGACGACAGCCCACCCCAACCATCATGAGGCCACACTCATTTTCGAACCAATAGAGGCTTTGGGTGGGCTGTCGTCCAGAAACCGCCTGCTCCAGATCTCGGGCTCCTACCCAGGTGGGCGAGGGATTGTTTATTGCAAGTGTACATACTGTATTCACATAATCATGTATGTAGGTAGGCATTATACTTTAGTGTATATATATGTTTATTAAAAATGAATATATTTAGAAATTATATTTATATATACAGTATATGTACATACATTTATACAATTATATACATGGTTTAATACATGAATGAGTACAGACATTGGCCATTGTCTTCCAGGAAACACATGTATTGGTAAAATATGTTGGTCTACCTCAAGTTCTTCTTCTATTTAATTTGTAGAGAACTTTACCCTTGTTCATATCAGAATCTCTTTATTTTATGCTGGTAAATACGGCTCCCCTTCCCTTGGTTTTACTCTGGTTCCTGTCTCTCTTTCCCTATACTGGTTCCACTCTTTATATCTCCAGGTCTATCGTTCCTTGTTCTTTTCAGGTCCTCTGTTCATCAGCCATCCCTTCCCCTTCTTCAATCCACATTCTCTTTTCATGTTCTGCGCAGGTCACTTCATTGTTCTAACTAAGTTCCCTATCCATTGTTATATCTAAGCCCCCTTCCCTTGTAAACAGACCCCAGTCTCCTTGCTCCATCTCCTTTTGCTTTCCTTATGCACCTCTCATTGTCATCCCCTTGTTTTTATCCAAATCAACCACATATTCCCTGTCTTACGCCTCACACTGCCTTCATTTACACTTTCATTCACTTTTTTCCTACCCTCACTTTAATTAATCTTCTTTTCCTCTTCACTTTTCCCCGCCGTCTGTTCTAATTTCTCTTCTCGTTCATTTAGAATAAGTAGCTTAATCACTCACTTTTCTCTCCTCTTCCTGCTATTTGTTAGGCTTCAAACTCGCCTTTCTATAATCTCCATTCCCATTTCTCTCCCATTCATTCCCTTCACTTTGCCTCTTCCTCCCCTTACCTGCCTCGTCACCCAGCCAGACTCCCAGTACTGGCGTTGTTGACTCATTATCCTTGACAGCTCGTTACGTCCGCTCCTCAGAATGTCACCTGCGCCGTCACTTTGTTCTCCCCTCACCCTCGCCCACATTCAAAGCTCAATTAACAAGACACAATGCTAAATTAACACGACGCACTGTAACATTAACAAAAGCTATAGTAACACGGAAGAAAACTGTTTCACAAGCTACAAAACTTATTTTAAGTTGAACTACAATGCTCACTTCACATGAAACATACAAGTTTTCAGATGCATCCAGTAAAAGATAAATATTCTGCTTTATCATTAGGCAAAATTGCATGCTTCAAGAGTAATATATTATTCTCAAGAAGGAAAATATTACAAATATTTCACGTTTCCCAAACGAATAACAAAAAAATGTATACAAAATGAAATCAAACAACATAAAAAAATCACGACAGAAGCTTCATATTGTTATGACAAGAAACTAAGCTCTAAACGAGATGGTGTTCAAAGAAAATCACCCTTCCATAGAAAACTTACATGAGACCAAACATAATACGAAAAGAAGGTGGAAGACACAGTTATAAGATATACTAAAAGGACAGGAAGGGAAGAGACACCACAGAAACATAACTGCCTGAGATTAATGGCTGAGTGAAAAGGGACTAGACAGAAGTGGAAAAGTACAATATGAGGATTGGGATAAAGTGGTGTTACTCTCCTCAACTTGTGCCATTCATATCACTCGCGCCTTCTCACCAACAACAACCATTAGTCAAGAAAAATGAAGTGTAATATCCCGCTCTACATCAGGGCAAAGTAGGGGAGGTGGAGAGAAAAAGATAGCAAGATAAACACAAAGGAAAGAGAAAGAGCAAAGAAAGAGAGAGGAGAGGAAAAGATTAATGGAAGAAGAAAGAAAGAGAGAAAGAGAAAGCAAAAGAGCAAAAAGAGTACTTACATACTTCATCAGAATATATATATATATATATATATATATATATATATATATATATATATATATATATATATATATATATATATATATATATATATATATATATATATTTATATATATATACAGAGAGAGAGAGAGAGAGAGAGAGAGAGAGAGAGAGAGAGAGAGAGAGAGAGAGAGAGAGAGAGAGTAAAACGGCGTTTGGGGGAAGAGGATTGCATGTAGAGTAGTGTCTGAAATACGAGGAAATAAACGTGGAGGGTATTGTATGTAGAAAATGGCACGGGATAGGGATTGGGAAAGCGGTGAAGTTATGTGTTTGGTAAGAGGCGGTGGAGATGGAATATGGATGTAACCATTACAGCTAAAAGTTACGAGATATCCCTTCCCATCCCTGGCTCCACAAACGGACAGCAGGGCGCTTTTTTTATGTGACAATTATCTGTGTGTGTATGTTGACGTGGTGCACTTATTGAGAATTAGCAACTAAGGAGAAAATTGAATATATAATCATTAGCATAATTCTATTAATAAATAAAGACAAAGAAGAAAAAAATAAACGAGAGCGAGAGTCCGATCTGAATTAAAATATGAAGTGGAGATGAATTCCCGCCGCATACTAATAATAGAAGGGAAAGAGACAAGGGAATGCTGTACAAGCTGACTGTCAAAATAACACTGAGGACCATCACAAGTCACACCTGTCCCCATTCTGAATCGTGGCAGCTGCAAAACACGCAAATGGTATTCAATTTAGCGAGGCAAGTGCGAGTGGGGAGCAGGCTTTATTGTGAGCGGGTGTAGAATTTCATATTGTTCTCTGCGACCAGGCTTCACAACACCTTATACGCAATAAGAGCACCAGAGAATAATATGTAAGGGATACTACTTCCTCCCTCACCTCGCCTCGCCTCGCCTTGTTCATTCTTTTCATACCTACACCTCACATTATACAGTATACCAATATTCATGCACATCACAACCCCTCGGTTGAACCCCACTCGGTTGAACCCCCTTTCGGTTGAACCCCCTCTTGGTTGAACCCCCTCTCGGTTGAACCCCCTCTCGGTTGAACCTCTTAAATATTGGTTGAAGCCCTTTTAAGAAGTGGTCACCCCAAGAAGAAAGAAAAAAAAAATGATAATAATAATAACAAGAAGAAAAAAAAATGATAATAATAATAATAAATGATTCAATGTCGGTAAAAGAAAATGGATGGGAGTGAGTGAGTGAGTTGAACCCCTTTTAAGAAGTGGTCGCCCCAAGAACAATAATTACGATAAAACCTAGAGCTCTCGTCTTAGGCCGGAGCTAAAAACAGTGGAACTTGTTTTCGTGTTTTCCTCAATACATATTCATTTTCCTCTTTCCTATCCTCGCTATAATATTTATCCATACTACTCTCCTCAATTTCCTCTTTCTCTTACTCCGATTCCCCCCTGTCTCTCCTATTCCCTTTTCTTTACGTCCACTTTTCCCTCTGCCTCTTCCCCCTATTCCCCTTACTAATCTTTCCCTTGTTTCCCCTTTTCCCTCTGCCTCTTCCCCCTATTCCCCTTACTAATCTTTCCCTTGTTTCCCCTTTTCCCTCTATATCTTTCCCATATTCCCTCCCCTTCCAAAACTTCCTCTTCTTCCCATTTCCATTTCCCTTCTAAATTTAACTCCCTTTCCCATCTTCCTCATCTCCTTCCCTCTTCCTTTGGTCCACATCTCCATCTTCCTTTCTTCCACATCTCCTACCCTTTTCCCTTTCGTATCCCCTTCCTCCTCCTTCTCCTTCAACTAGTGTAGTCTATATGCTAGAGGCTGTGTCCAAGCTCTTCACCTCCACTGCTGCCCCAACCTTTATTTCCGCTGAGCTTTGGACACTGGAAAACAACGGGATTCTGTTCACGTCAAAACAACTTCCTGGGTGGTAGGCCGGTAGGGGGGGGGGTGGGGGGTGCAGCAGCATTATTGGGACCTCCTTCCATCAGCACCTACAGTGAGGCAGTCTGTTTTGTATCATGCGTTGGGGGAATCAGTTGCCGCAAACCTACTTATAGAAATCAATATCATCATTGCCATGGTCATTATAATCTTCAGCAGCAAGAACCATATCCCCTTTACTAAGATGTTTGGGGCTCCAGGTCAGGAAAAAAATGTAAGGACGACTCTTGAGATATATTGTCTAGTGAATTGGCCAATACTGACATACCGTACACTTGACCTTTCAAGGCTACAAATCATCTGTCCTCAATTCCAAGTATCACAAATACATCTGTGTCGCTGCATTTGTATTCTATTAAAGGATACACCTCTTGAAATGTCAGGTTAACCAGGCTGTTAAACTATAAATTTTCTTTTTGAATCTCCTACATTTCAGTCTAACACAATTGACTTGCCTTTCATCGATTTTCATTCCTTATTTTCCTACACACTCACTCACCATATCTAACTAGTGCCTCCCTGTTCCCCCTCATAGTACCTGCATTTCACAATCTATTAATTTGCTACGTCACCCTAGTGTGTGCGTATATTCAACACAGATTATCACATAACAATGAATAGAATCAAAAGTTGCTCTCCTTTTAATTTACTATATTCAACCTCTTTCATATCCCAACAATATTGCTTCATTCTCCTATTTTACCATTTAATTCCTACAACATGTCGATTCAATTCCCATTAATCAAGACTGAAAAAAAACTATAAGAAAGGCGGAGTGATTAGTGCTGGTGATACGTGCTGAATGTACGACACTGTAACACTCACCACCAGACACACACCAGCTCACCTTCTCTCACATAAAAAATCGCATTTTGCACTCCCCACTCTCAGTTACAGTATATTAATTTTGCATTAAAAAAAAAAACGACGAAACACAAACACATGCATTTACAAACAAACGCACATATCAATACTAAAATACATAAATACAATACTAACCTGTACACAATCAACCACCCGTGGCATCACACGATAGGTAAAACAATTGTCATTATGCAATTACACAATTACACACATACATACACAATCACACATTTCTCTTATGAGAAATTGCACTACAAATTGTCCTATGTAGTACCAACGTTGAAGTGCTACGTAAAATGCTGTATTCCCTCCTTCTCTTTATCAATTAATTCATACTCATCCTCTGTACATACATACATCTATCTCCCTCTCCCCTTCCTTGCTCACTCTCTCTCTCCTTCATCCCATACTGAGGGGTCCTCAAGGGTGTCATTGATATTATCTTCTGAAATATACTTCTTTCTAGACGTACTGCAAATTGTGTTCATATTTGATATAGTACTATCATCAGTCTGATTATAATCTTCAGCTTAGACTTAACGCCATGCAACCATGATATAAAAACTATAAAAATATCATAATCTATTCCCTCAAAAAGAAAAGAATTCAATATCATAATCGGAAATATTCCCCAGCCCAATATTTGTAATTCTGATAGACTCTAACCAATAAATCTATTACAAAAAAGGCGTTTCTCAGCCACATTTTTGCAGCACTCCCATTTTCTCACAAAATACGTAGGATGGGAAAAGGAAAACTCTTCCTTGTTCATTTTTTCCCTCTTTTCGCTACCCTTTTCCACGCTGACCACATAATCTTTAATGGACTCTCTGTTGCTCTTACCCTAAATTATCACCAACACCTGCACTGTTCCCACAACCACCAACACCTTCCCTGCTCCCACCCTCACTACAACATACACTTACAGAACTACCCAAAACCTGAACATCCTTGACCTACACTATATACCAAGGACAAAGTAAGTTAGACACGGGAAGGCGACAGGAGGAACACAGGAGAGATAGGGAAAACGATCAACAGAACATCGCCACGATCAGAACGGAATTAATATTACCTCACTGTTCTTGAGGTCGTCTGAGGTAAGACGATGAAAAGTCTGTTTTTTGTAAGTCCTGTAATGGTTATGGAGAAGATGTTAATAACCTGTGGTGAATGTGTGTAGTGGTGATGATGATGATGATGAAATTACAATGATGGAAAAGGCAACGGGTGTGAAATTCCTCGAATGCTCAGCAAACATAATTAGGGCTACACCTTTTTGGATAAAAATAAGTTTTTTTTTTACACCATGTACAGTCACGAGCACTAATAGGTATTCATGTGTACTTCTATTACATAGAGACAGAAAATAAATGCACAATAATATCTGCATTGGAAAAATTTCGTTGGTGAATGGGACTGTTCAAAGCTTCAACCTAAACTGTATACTTATTTGTGTTCGTGATTGTACACGAGATGAAGACCATTGTTAAATAATTATGTATATTGTAGGGGAAAATAAGTTTTCCAGGGTAGTAAGAAGGGAGAAGGGACACTGGGATGACATACAGCTTAACAGCAAACTCAGAGATGAATGAGTAAAACGGACACTAAATACATAGAGGGCAGGTAAAATGTACAGTAATGAGGACATGTACAGTACTCTCCCAGAATTCAGGCTCAGAGTATTGTGAATTATTGCCTCACAGAAGACAGCTGGAGTGTACAGAGAACGACAAACAAATCTCAGAAGAAAATCAAAGAGTTAAGAGAAAGGACAGACAGAAATATGAGTTTCAGCAATGTACTGTTGATGCTAACCTACTTCAGGATTAACACATTTTTAACGAACAAGAAAACTCGTTAGATTAAGTAACTATCAATAATGGTACTTACCCCTGTAGATCCCCATCACTCAGAGAAACGCCTACCTGAAAGCAAGGAGAAACCATTACTGCATTACACTTTGTTAAATATATCGTAAACATACATTAGATACATTGGTAATCATACTACAACACAAAAACAACTTTGCTTAATTAATACGTCACATTACAACTATACTTTTTGAACCCACCAATACTTGAAAACAATAACAAGGATTTCAGTTCTGGCAAGTTTTATGTTCCCTTCTTTTGAAATGCAATAATCCATGGGACTGAACGTTAAATAAACATGAGTTGGACCAATGACCTTACCATCAATGGCTAATGTTATCCTGATCAACAACATTCCCACACCTTTTTTCATCGCTTCAATATGATGACAGCAATGGACGCGCTTCTTTGTTACACAGTCACGCAGAACACGTTCGTCGGCACTCCCTACATTCATAATATTTCTTTACTCTTATAACATCTCTAAGAAAATTCACATTCCAATACAAACGCTTTAATTTAGTCTTGTTTTACAAAGGTTAGATAACGTTGTTCCATAACTTTATAGTTCACTTCCTGATGATGCTTAATAATTTAAGTTATCACAGCTCCGGATGTTCGCATGTATATCTAAATCAATTACCTTTACTATTATAACATAAAAACATTCAGCAACATTTTGATAAGATTTCTAAATAATTTTCTTAAGAAATTTATTTGACAAATAATAATGCCTGGGCACAAACGTGACCTCGAAATTCAATGTTCGAATTCAGTAAATATACTTCAGCGTAGAGGCATTACAGAAAGTCCACTTCTCCGTCGCTGGGCGTATGACAAGAGAAATCCTGCAACTCACTGCCCTGCCAGAGCCTCTTCATAAAACCTGCCTGCCAATAGAGACGTCCAACGTTGAGCAGGCTCGCCGCTAGGCAGAGGAACCTTTATACACCAGGGTCTGGCTGGAGGGGGAAAATCCTGCCTCAGACACCCCATAAAACGAGGCTGGTGGACGCTAATCCACTTCTCTGCCGCAATTTAGAAGTGACTGCGTTTTTATTGTCTGGGAAGATCCAGTGAAATGTCAGAAATGGTCATAATAGAGGTATAAACTCTACCTTTTTTTGTAAATGAGAGTATTACATAGTAATATATGTTACTAAACTTGTTTATAATGGCAATATGGGAGGGCACGGTGGCAAGGTTCTCAGTAGACAGACTAACTCACTGGTCTGGCGAAATAATTTCACGTTGAAAGTTGACTCGTTCCTGCCTAATGTTTCCCTTGTTATATGTAAATAAAGGGATTATAACCACCACCCAGCTACACACCTTGCACCCATATGCGTAAAAAGTTAAAATGGTATCTGACACATTAATGAAGACGAAAATCTTATCAGAACGACAAATAATAATACTGATTTTTGTGGAATTAGCAAATTCTTTCTCTGAGTTTAGGAAGATACTAATAGCTTATAAAGTTCCCGAAAATAATTACAGAATTGGCGTAGTGTAATTGAAAAAAATAATTTATCTCACAGTACAGCTTACAGTTATATCGGTACTGACGAGATAACAGGTACAATAAAACAACAACTGTCTTTTATGGCAAGCAATAAGAAGAAGAGAACTGAACTAATATAGCATTCTCCACCAGATGTGCGTCAGCCGAGTGTAAGAAGGCAAAGGTGAGGCGACAAAGGACACGTACGAGACCGCAAATAGAAATGAGTGGTCCTTTTTTTCTATTCCGAGGGAAGGTATAAGACGGCGAGGCTCATCAGCAGTCTGTGTCAACAACATTAGCCCGCTGCCGCTTCTCTGCCCATATTTACCCTCGGCCCGGCCCGCCCCAACCCATCCCATCCCGTCCCATCCCTCCTGTCGACTTCCCCGTTATGAGGTAAATTTCAGCGTACTCTCTGTGTGTATCGATATTTACATTTATATCAATCTCTCGACTACTACGTCTATATTTATCATTTATATCAATCTGTCGACTCCTACGTCTATATTTATCATTTATTATCCTGTCTTGGAGTAGTAAGTAACTATGTATAATGCTTCTATACACGTACAGTAGTTTTCTTCCTGTCACCGTGAACAGCAATTGGCCCTTCACTTCAAAATACCAAGAGCAGAATGACCCCTTAGGAATAAACGACCAAGTTTTCTATTATGGTGCGGGGAAAGATTTAATTTGTTCGATTTTCATGCACCATTTATTATTCCTTACTATTATACTTTTCGTCTTTCCCCCTGTAATTGCATCATCAAGATACACTTACATTTTTCCTTCCGCATTTCACACTAAAATCATTTGGCTTTCCATCCTCCCACTTATTCCATTACAATCTCGCTTTCTTTTTCTTTTTTTCTCACACTCCTTCCTCTTCCACTTTTCCCCCTCTTTTACTTCATTCCCTGTCTCCTTTTTTATCTTCCCTTTTTGCAAGTCTTCTAAGGGTAATCAAAAACCTCCCTCATCCCACGATAAAATTCTAATTACTGAAAGAAAAAGTCCTTCCCCACCATCATTACCGTCTTTTCTCCCTTTGTCATCCGTGGAGGTGTCTCTTAATTTTTCCAGACCATTTCTCTCTTTTTTCGGCCATAATAATTATGGGTTGATGAGAGCAAATGACGTCTTCCGGAAACCCTGTACGACAAGAGGAAACCCAACACTTGATGGCATTAAGGGCAAGAGTTCTTATTCTCGAAAACGTGATTTTCGACCTAAACTCTAACCTCACATCGCCATTTTCATGCCCAAGTTTGGGTTGTTTGGGGACTAGAATGTTATCCTATTAAATGATGAAAATGGTGGAAATTGAGTATTATTTTCTGGTAAGTAAGTAGGAAATTGGGCAAAGTCCAATAGAGTCAAGTGAAGAAAGACTTGTTGGTTAGGTTAGTACCATCTACAGTTCAACGCCTCTAAATTTGATCATCGTAACTAAATATCAATAATAAACTAGTCACCACAATGCTCCCTTCATAGTCTTCTCCCTTTCCCTACAAGATCCTTCTGGCCTAGGGAGGTATTCTTTCTTCCTTAGTTCAATTATATCTCATTTCCAGTCTCCCCGTTTCTTTCCTCGTATTGAAAAGTGGGAGGGAGTTTTGTCCCCTCTAATGTGAGTTGGTGTCCTCAGTTTTTTTTCTGTTCCCAGCATTCAATATTTCTCTCCACGTTGGTTCAAACTACACCCCATATAAAATTATACAAATATTCGCATAACAATTAATATTTGTTAATTGCTCAGCCAGACCATATCTAGATATACTTGTTAGTATGATTAAATGTTCACATGCAAAATTGCTTTTGATAATAACTTGCTCATTCCGCAAACAGAACTATGGAAAAGTTCTGTAACAAATTGCCTACGGTACTATCTATTCTGGTATGGTTAAAATTATATTCCAGTATTACCCCCCAAAAAATAATACATACTGAGCTCGTCATATCTAAGCCGTAAGTATGACATTATAGGTTTAATACCAGACCCATTTATTATTCATGGATTATCAACAACAGGTCAAAGTGCCATTGTGTTTATATATGGCAAAACAATAAACGAATTATTATACATAATTTTTTGAGGGGAGGAGAAAATAATCCGTATTATGGTTCTGTTCATGTTTATATCAACGTGAATTAATTAATAATGTAGTTTTTGCTGAACCCTTGATGGACTGTAAATAAATATAACTGAATTACCATTGGGGCCATGGAAGCCTTAACTCAGAATATAAACTCACATATTAACCTCCAACACTCAAAATCTTATTTTTAGTTTGTATTTTGTCCTAATAAACTTTCAAATTTGCTTGTCTGAAACAAAGTCACAGATCAATAAATCTTTGTCAACATTAAGAGATCAGGTCAGTTGCATCCCAGAGTAGACACGAACAAGGAAAATCCAGATATAAGACTGCGACTAATATTGAAATAGTAAATTCTTGTATGATTATTATTCCATATTCACACACATTTCCTGACCTTCACTCAAGATTTTGTTAGATGACCAAAAAAACTTTATGGTTACATTCAGCTTAAGTAAATGTAAAGCACAGGGATACTACATCAAGAATCGAAACTATTTGATAATATATAATATATAATATTAATATATAATCCAACTTAACACCTGTAAGTAACGATGTTGCAGTTTCTCTCATAGCAACGACTCCACGCCTACTACAGCAAGATTTCTTTGACAAAATAGCCTGTAGGTGCCAAGATCATGCTTGTTTTAACCACCTGTATATCAGAGGAATAGCTACTAACGGTGTAACCTGGTCTCCACTAAGCTCGTGCAACAAGGATATGGGAGCACTTGGACGACAAATATATGACTGTAATACAAAATAATGCTCTCAGACCCGCCACTCGGGATTCGTATAATCATGTGAACAAGCAGCCTCACCTTACCGTTCTACAGGAGGTCCAGGCAATATAACACTTCCCTTCAACTTCCTCTCTGCATCTTCCCATCACTGTATTTTTTTCTATAAATTTCCACCTCAGACACTAACTTATATACACTACCATCTCAAATACTTATCCTCACATCACATCCTCACCTTTCCCCTCCCCTCCCATACCCTCCCCTACATCCTCAACCCCAGCCCCCCCCCCCACATCCCACCGCCACTTCCACTCTGCCAATACCTTCAGCTCCACATATTTACACAGTGGAGGAATTTTCCGGGGGGACTTAATATTCTCCGAGGGTCAGCCATTTTTTTCTTCCTTCCCCTGGCTGGCTTACTGCTGGAGGGCATCGAGTTCTGGGTATTAAGAGAATCCGATAATAATGACACGGGGAATGAAAAAGAGGAAGGAAATAGGAGAAAAAAAAAGAAGGGTAATGAAAAAGAGCTTCTAAAGTCAATATGTGAACAAGGCAACGAATGAGGCTCAACCGAACATACACACACACACAGGTTCACTCTGAATACACCATTTGTCTTTTCATATATAATATTTTTTTTCCCAGTGATCGGGGGTGCCTAACAGGGAGTCCACGCGTTCGATGGATTTTGTGGGGTTTTTCGTATTTGTACTCGTAGTGTAACCTTTTGGAAGGGAAGGGAGGGAAGGGCATGATTTTGTTGGCAAAGTGTGGGCTACAGATCCGATCCCTATAGAATCTATAGACAATAGATTCATTCGTTAATGGTGAAAAGAAGGTTGGTTGTGGATCATAGTTCTCTGATAAGAGAAACGCACAGGGGAGTTATTATTCACACTGCCAAAATGCGAAAAAAAAAAAAATAGGAAGTAGCAACAATACCAGGGTACCTAAAGGCGAGTGCGTGTGCGTGAGATTATTTACATGTTTACCAAAGCGTTTGTGGAACTTACTAAATTCCACATAATTTCTTCTCCAAAATGGTAGAATTGATATAATGAATTAGTTCACAGTATATATATCACTGTCGGATAATATCAATCAGGGTTAGATAAAGTAGGGTCCGGTTATGGTTTCTTTGCATTTTTTTACATAATTTGATTCGGTAAGGCTGACTCTGATGAAGCATTTGTTACAACACATCACACTGCTTCAATAAAGAACAAAGTCAATCATCCTGTGAAGAGTGAGAAAATGTTAAGCGAACAAGTTGCCCTCCAAACCCTGAAACACTTAAGAGAATATCCCGGATTATGTGTGGTCGGTTAACAGGCGTGTATGTCTTGTGAATCGTAGTTAACCTCGGCTCCCTACCCCTGTCCCTGTACATTAAGGTAATACAAGTGGCCCCTAACTTGGTCTGAGTAACGTCAGGACACACAAACCACAATGAGGCCACAAAGCTAGGTGTAATGTGGTGGCATTAGTGTGTGTGTGTGTGTGTGTGTGTGTGTGTGTGTGTGTGTGTGTGTGTGTGTGTGTGTGTGTGTGTGTGTGTGTGTGTGTGTGTGTGTGTGTGTGTGTGTTGTGTGTGTGTGTGTGTGTGTGTGTTGAGAGAGACAGAGAGAGGGAGAGAACGCGTTTGGGAGTCTAGTGATTCCTCCAAACTGTGCAAAAACAAAACAAAAATAAATACACTGACTCAAGATAACCTATTGCATTAAGCAGTACAACATAATAAAATTATTACCATCAGATTGACCTACAATATTCCAGCCTCCTAAATCTATATAAAGTGAATTGGATGTGAGAGTGTTTCCTTTACAAGGTATTACACCGTCAGCGGTTATTGATAAGTAGAAATCAAGTCTCTGTATAATAGCAAATAAATAGTTCTGTTCCTCAACACCTAGTTTAATCCCTTCTTTACTTGGCCAACACCAGAATTAAATATTTCTTCCAGTCCCATCTAGCCATTGTCAGCTCTCATCCATACCCCGTTACTTCTCGGCACTATCTTCCACCCCTTGTATTCCCTTACCCTTCACTCTCTTGCCATCAAGTCTTCTGACCTGTCTTATTACCGTACCATCTAGGCCGCCTCTGACGATGCTGCCGGAGGAGGCATACGGCCAATTGTCACAGCTTGCATCACAATTATCAACCACGTTCTGTTGACTCTTGGATCCCGACACCGGTGCCATTACAGTGGTGCAGGTGTGGAGCAGATGTAAGCCAAACACCTGCACGTATTTATGGGAACACCGTGCAAATACTCACACATGCCAAGGTGGGACGAATTGATGTCTGGTAGCAGGTTGGGCTGGAGATGTCTGGGTTGGTGTGTCTATGTGTGTGTGTGTGCGTGAATGCTCTTCGCCTACTTACAGTATTTAACAGTGCTCCTATTAATATTTCAAGAACTATATTTGATATTCCTTTATCATCAGTTTAAGCTTATTATTAACTTAATGAGAATTATTGTTATAGTAGTATATTTTTCTCGTTCCAGGTAACATACAAGTGGGAATCAAATGCAACAACAAGTGTTTGCAGCACAGAATAAACAGCTTAATGTGATGCGGTTGTTGTTTTTCTTTAGGCAATTACTGCTCTAGGTTGTGTTCTAAATTAACCGCTAATGTATAATTTTCTGATGCAGCTGTGTAGAAAATTGAATTCGTATTAGAAATTCTTGCCACTGGAGGGAATAATTATTTTTTGTTCTAAAAGCACGAAAGATACCTGTGTGTGTGTGTGTGTGTATGTTCCTATGTTTGTGTGTGTGTGTGTATGTGTGTGTGTGTGTATTCCATTCACATAATGTGTAATGTAGGCGAGGGATGAGTAATACGTAAGAGGGGGAGGTTAGAGGTAAAGATGTGCGTGGGAAGCAGGGGAGGGAAGAGGTATATAAGCGTATGAGTTGGGTAAGGATAAACACTGATTAAGGATTTGGGGGTAGAGGTGAGAGTATCTAGTTAGGAGCGTGGGAAATGGCTTCGAGTAATGTGGGTGGGGGAGACAGATTTGGAAGGGGGAGACAGAGTTGTGAGGGGGAAATTGTAAGGTGTGGAAGGTGGGAGACAGGTGTGGAAGGGGGGAGACAGGTGTGGAAGGGGGGACAGGTGTGGAAGGGGTGAGACAGATATGGAGAAGAGGATAGATAAGTGGGGAGATATCGTGGCTTAGCGTCGTGAGTGAGTGTCGAGGCTGGATATCGTAGAAGAACTAGATTAGGTGGGTACTGTGGCAGGTGGGAGGGCAGCTGAGTAGACAATTGTCGTGGGAAAGGCTTCGTCATGAAAAAGTAGGATAGGCGATAGGACTGGCGGGATGGTGGAACAGGCCTAGGTGGAATTAGTGACTGATGCTCTGGTGGTGGGACGGTGGGATGTAGGGGAAGTGGGACGGTGGGATTGGTAAGGGGATTGTGGGGTTCTGAGCTGGTGAATGGCGTGGTGCTACAAAGTGTTTGCATCGATGGAAGCTGGAAAATATCAGTGGAAGAATATAGGTGAGTGGAGGAACGAGAAAGTTGCAAGGGAAAGATAGCACATTGGAAAGACAAAAAAGATGGATAAAATTTGGTGGACACTACTCCACAGGCGTGTTTCATTGTGAGACAGTGTAAATGAGGCAAACAAATAGACGTGTCAAGTGAATATCAGGAGATACAGAAGATCGTGCACAAAGGATCCTTAGTGAATGAATGTAGGTGTAAGAATGGTATTTTAAAAGATTAGATAATAAAAGTAGGTTGGCTAACGTACGGCATTTGTTTTCTGATCAGTTGTCAGTGGGTTAGTGAATTCCTGTGAATCGATGGTGAATAGATCTGTCCTGAGAACTAGATGTTGGACAGTGGAAGGAGATAACTCTGTGATAGAATCATAAGCATATGCTGGTGTGGATGGGAGATAGGGAAGGTTATTAAGACTAAGGTACCTGGGACAAGACAGCACAATGGGAGGTAACCAAGTTCTCTTCAGATCTCCCACACTCTATTACGTTCCCCATAGGTAGCCACAAGTACAGGGCCAAGATAGTGCTCTCTACCCGACACCTCACAATGCCCAAACTCCTAGCTATAACCATATAGGAATAACCCTTGTGGCAGGAATTATTTACGCCCCTATCATGTGTCTCCAAGATGATTAACAATCCCCACGGAAGGTAAGCTTTTGTCTGCGGTATGAATTCCGTCATGTCGGCTTTGTCATACACGCAGTGTTGTTGAGTCTTCGCTAATTGTCCTTGCTGGTTCTCTCACGTTTCCTTTTCCAAAACGCTTTTATCTTTATGTTTTTCACATTAAGGATTGGTATGCATAATATTTTCAGATATGGAACTGAACACGATATGCAAGAAACCAAGAAATTTTTTGAATACACATACAAAATTTCAACATCAACCGCATTACCATACAAACCATATGTAAACAGCAAAAACACTCAAATGAAATTATATATAAACACCCAACCACCCCCTGATATTTTTCCTTTACACAATCACTGATTGGAAAACAAATCAGTGACTTATGATCTAATTGATAGAAATACAGATCCACAAACTCATTTCTACGTATACACCAATAGACAAACAATTCCACGAAGCATTACAGATTTACCTAAACTCCCATAATTATATATTTATATATATATATATATATATATATATATATATATATATATATATATATATATATATATATATATATATATATATATATAAACCCACCCACCCATGCGCACACGTACACACAAACCCACACATCCAGACGCACATACAAACCCACAAATGCACACACAAAAGCATAACCACATACAAACCCACACACACCCCGACACATGCACGACTTCCGTCCCTGCCCCTCCTACTTGGCGGCCTCATTCCCAGGGAAGTTGGGGCCTAAAAGAGCGTTGGGGAAAAGAAGTTAAGCCGCGGCAATTAACAGTTAACGACGACCCGGTGGCTCAGCATACATTAGCGCTGCCTTCACCTCACCTTTCTTCTCGAGGTGACAAACTGCACATACGTGAATTCGTGGCACTCCTGGGTGGGTTTGGGTGATTCGTGGGTGGACTTCTGTGGTTTTGGTGTATTTCTTGCATTTATTGATATTCCTGGGATTTCTGTTTGTTGTGTATGTGTGTGTATATATGTGTGTGTGTGGGGGGGGTAAGCCCTTGTCGGTAAAGCAGAGAGATAGGGAATCCTCCAAACAATACAACGAAAATAGATAATAAGAGACGTTAAAATTATATGGGGAGTAAAGATCGCTAGAGCAAAATATAAGGTAGAACAAACCATATTAATAGAGAGATATAAATAGTATGAATGAGTGGCAGAGGCATAGTGCAAAACAACGAAATGGACCAAGATAATTGTGACGAGCGATAATGTTCAGAAAAGAAAATACCAGAGAGAATGAAAGGAACAGAAGAATGAGAAAATAAACAAGACTGAGGGGAAAGAGCAAGAATGACGAGGAAAGCCAGACAAAGTGTGAGTGGATGTGAATGAAATAGAAAGCTGGAATAGAAGAGAGGGGAAGAGGAGAGAAGAGGAGAGGGGAAGAGGAGAGGGGAAGAGGAGAGGGGAAGAGGAGAGGTGGAGAGAATAGGTGGACAGGAGAGTGGTTGAGGAGAGAAGATGAGAAGAGATGGGGAGACGAGAGAGAAGAGGAAGGGGGAGAGGAAAGGAGGATAGGGGAGAGGAGAGGAGGATAAAAGAGGAGAGGATAGGGGAGAGGGGGAGAGTAAATGCGGAGAGGAAAGGAGGAGGGAGGAGGGAGAATAGAGGAGAGGAAAGGAGGATAGGGGAGAGGAAAGGAGGATAGGGGAGAGGAGAGGAGAATAGGGGAAAGGAGAGGAAGGGGAAGAGGAATAGAAAGGAAGGTGGAGAGGAGACGGAAGAAAAGGAAGGGGTAGAGGAGATGAGGAAGAGCAGGGTACTGACGGGAGGGAGGGGCCGGGGACAAAGAGGTAAGTGAAGAAATATTAGTGCCATAAAGAACAGTGAAGATGAAAAACTATGCACAATCCCAGAGTTTAGCATCCACGAGAAAGGAGAGCGAGGGGAAGACGAGGGAGAAAGAGGGAAGAGGGAAGGGAGAGAAATGGAGGAAGTGATAGACGGTAAAGAGGACACACCACCAACAGCTTACTCACTTCATTGAACTGTTGATTTAAATTGGTACCGTACTAGTATTTCATTACCTTAACCAAGCAAACCAGGAGCCTAAGCCAAGCAGTTTTATGATATACTGTAGTAATGTATAGGCTATTTTAATGTACGAATGCTGCATCACCACAAGGCATAGGATAACTAACACAGATAGATATTTTCCTGACACCAAACACGACTTTTATACCTGTCTGTACTACTTTTATACCTGTCTGTACGACTTTTATATCTGGCTATACGATTTTATATATGGCTATACGACTTTTGTACCTGTCTGTACGACTTTTATATCTGTCTGTACGACTTTTATATCTGTCTGTACCTATCCAATCAGTATTTAAGTTACTTTTTTTTTTGTAATAATAAAAGAGTTCACTTCACCACCTATTGGTACATAATTAACATTACCCCCGTGTGCAGCGTCATGTAAAGCCGGATAATTCGCACACATAACGGACACACGAATTAGTTAGCGGGCCATAATAGCTTGATGCCGTAATGAAATAACGTGCATTAATGAGCGCACACTACATTACTTTCATGACTGTGTCCGAGTTTGTGCTGTAAACGTTTATATGATGAAAAAAGAGAGAAAAAAAAATGGGAAAAGATTCAAGGGGAAAGGAACATTAAAAAAAAGTACCGTAAGGAAACATAGGATTATGCAGAAAGTGAAAAGGAAAGAAACAATAAAACTTATGTGTAACGTAAAGGAAGACTGACTGTTACAAATATAGTAAAGAAAACAATATTACAAGTGGAAGGATAAAATGCCACATCATCTCTATCATCCGCCTTCCTCCCCAAATATAATTAGTTATCAAACACGTACTTTTCGCATAAATTAATTCACAATAACTGTTTATAAGTATCTACTGCAAAGAGAATAAAAATATAAAATAACAGTACCATAACAAACCAATCATTAACATTACTATCATTCATATTATCATTAATATTCTAATTATTACTATTATAATTACAATTACTATTATTATTACTATAAAATTATTACTATTACAAATTACTATTATTTTATATTTATCTTCAGCAAATTTACAGTACCATATATATTTAAACACGAGGCCCGAAGCTCAGTTAAACCAAACATGTGTAATGAAACTTTAAGTAAATGTATATGAAGATAAAGAAGGAGGAGAGTGACAAGACTAACTAGAACCAAGACGCTAATATACCCTCGAGGACACCTAATTTCAACCTTAACGAGTCAGCCCTCTTCATCTTCTTCCCTCCTCCTCTTCCTTCACTAACTCACACGCTCATTCACACTTTCTCTTTTTTATTTTTTTTCTCGTTCACATGCTCATTCACACTTTCTCTTTTTTATTTTTTTTCTCGTTCATACGCTCATTCACACTCACTCCCTTTTATTTTCTCTCTCGTTCACTGCTGTCCTTCTGTTTTTCCTAGGCAATTCAATATCTCTTCTTTTATTAATCCAAGACAAAAAAACATTTACAAGTGTATCCAAGGAATTTTTTTTTTTTGGCACACATACAAACCACTGAACATTAATGAAGGCATACTTTCATTTGAACTCAAAATGTCATTACATGCATGCACTTAGTCTAGCACATCCACTTCGTACCGACACACATTCTTTCTAAAAAAAAATCCAACGCTAACACACACACACACACACACATACATACACCCCCACCCCCACACTTACACACACACACACACACACACACACCCACACCTACACCCACACGCACAGACACACCCTCACCCACCCACCCACACATATACACAAGCGTATTTTCATTCATCCATGTATACAAACACACTCACCTAAGTTTCACATGCATTATCTTCACATTATCACGTTCGCTTACACTTACACTCGGATTCCGCATTATAAACGAATATACACACATGCCAACTCACATACGTTCCGGAGCCAAACAATGGAAACATTTATGCAAACTCACACGCCACATTTCAGCTTAAATTATTCTCAGCTCTTTCTCTATCTTCATATTCCCTATTGTACTCTTAACCTCCTCGCTCTTTGCTCCGTTTCCTCTGCTTTAGTTCCCTGCCTTTCACATTACTGTTTATATTTCTCATCTATTGTTCCTTCCATCCTCCTTCTTCATTCTAGTAAAAAAAAAATCATTAATCTCGTGCTAATAATTTTACTCATGCTTTTATACTTTCTATTTACATTACAGCTCTTCCTCCTTTAACATTCTCATCCTTTTCCACTTGTGGTATCTATATCATGTTCTAGTTTTTTTTCATTATTCATCCTAGTATTCCTCTATATCCCTCCTTCCATCTCTCATCTCCCCTTCTTCTCCTCCTCCTCCTCCTCTCTGTTCGTCTTCTTTCTCCCCCCTCCTTCCACTTTCTCATCTCTGCTGCTCCTCCTTTCCTTTCTTTATTCCTTCATCACGGCTCCATATTTTTTCCCTCGACTCCCCCTCTTCCCTACTTTGTCTTCTCCTCCATCCATCGTCATTTGCTTTGTTTCCTCTTCATCAAGCCTGGACCTTCATTTCTCCTTCACTTTCCTCGTCTTCCACAATATTAAGTTTTACTTTGTGCCTTATTTTCAATGTTTCAGTTTTTGTTCGTGTTTATGCGGTAGTTTGATTTCTGTTTCGCTAGCCTTGACTTTTCTCCTCTCAACCTAATTTATGAATACATATCGATGTGAGTTAATATATCTTTCTCCGCTCACACATACACACACGAACTCTCTCTCCCCATCCCTCCATCCCTCCCCCGTCTCTGTTTCCCTCTCTCTCTCTCTCCCTCTGTCTTTCTCTCTCTCTTTCTCTCTCAACCTCTTAATAACCATGGAGGAGGAAATTGGAAAATCTTCAGGATGAGAGTGGAGGAAGGTGAGACAGGAAGGAGACAAGAGGAAAAAAAGGAGTGGAAAGAAGAGGGGAGAAGAGGAAGGAGAAGAGAGAATACGGGAGAAGAGAGAATACGGGAGAAGAGAGAATACGGGAGAAGAGAGAATAAAGGAGAAGAGAGAATATGAGAAGAGAGAATACGGGAAAAGAGAGAATACGGGAGAAGAGAGAATATGGGAGATGAGAGAATATGAGAGAAGAGAGAATACGGGAGATGAGAGAATATGAGAAGAGAGAATACGGGAAAAAAGAGAATAGGGGAGAAGAGAGATGCGGGGAAAAGAGAGAAGCGGGGAGAAGAGAAGCGAGGACGAGAGAAGTAAAGAGAAGAGAAATAAATATAGACACACAAGTGCTTTAATTATTTAGGCAACTCTACACTTCATATTTACTCTGACATCTTTATACACGCGATACCCGGAATCCACACCTTTCATTTAGTAGGAACCGTTCACATATTTGAACACTGCTAAGAAATAAATGGAGAACAGAGAAAGAGGAGATAGATGGGAAAAGGAAAGAGGGGAATTGAATAGAAGCGAGGACGAAAAGACGACATGGGAGAGAGGACGATGGAGAGAGGGATATATAGTAAGGATGAGGGAAAGAGCTGAATGAAAAAGGGAGGTAGAAAAACAATATGCGAATTGGTCTTGGGTTAAAATATAGAAGTTGAAAAATGGGACGGACGCAAAAAATTGTGAGGGATAAATTGGGGAGGCAAGAAGTTAAAGAAAGTGAAGTAAGAGGAGAGTAGTAAAGGGGAGTCGGTAGAGAACGAGGGGAGTCAAGTCATTATAGCCTAATTACGGTTCTTGGAGAAAGTTTGGTCTACTTGTCATAGACCTCCCAAGAAAATTACTGAAGACGAGCCTGGGCGAAGGGAGGGGGAGGGGGAGGGGGAGAGGGAGGGGGAGGGGGAGAGGAAGGGGGAAGGAGGAGAGGGAGAGGAGGGGGGAGAGGGAGAGGAGGGGGAAGGGGAAGGGGGAAGGGCGAGAGGGAGAGGAGGGGGGAGAAGGAGAGGATGGGGGAGTGGGAGAGGAGAGGAAAGGGAAGGGAGAGGGTAGTGGAGGTGGGAGGAGATGGGGAGAAAAGGACAGCAAGGGGAGCACGGTGACAAAGGGAAGAACTGTCAGGGGAGTAAAGGAGAGACGGACCAGCCGGAGGAGAGGAGGGATGGAATAAAGAGAGGATGAAGTCAGAAAGAGAAGTAGAGACTAGAAAGAGTGAATGAAGGTCGCTAAGGTGGTATACATCGGGAGGGAATACAATTGAGAAGTAGAGATGCTACAAGGGGATGAAATGTCTGCACAGTTTGCGTTTGTATTTACTCTGTTGGTACGAGGTGATTGCAGTGCTGATATAATTAGCGTGCGGCATTAAGGACTGTTATTCGAGTGATTTTTACACCGCCCCGAAAGGGAAGGTGTATTGTTTTAGGTGCCGGATATTTATTTATTTATCTGTTTGTGTATCTTTTCATGGTCTAGCGTCCACAGGTTTAGCCGTATGATGTTCATTTGTTTTTCTATTGATAAATATTCATCACAAAACAAAATGATTAACTTTTGGATAAAATCGGTCGAAGGTCAAAGTCACAAAAAAATAAAGATAGCAAAGGGCGAGTGGTCGCTGGCATCTATAAGGGGCGGTGTTGCCATCGAATGATGTCTTGTTTATCATCAATTTCCTGGAGCAATATTCTACGATGAATATACAGTGAAATATAATTTTAAGTGTTTTTGATAAATTATTTTATCTGAGTACATCCATAAATTTTTCCCTGCATAAAGCATTTCCTGTAGAAAGGAACCACCTCTAGCATTCAAAGACAAGGAAATTATTCTATTAGGCCAAAAAGCAAAAGATGCCTCACCAAATATAAAGTACACATGGAAGCGAAGAAGCTGAGAGAAAATTAACATATATAAATTGATATATGAATGAAATTACTTCCCGTGAGGTACGATTATACCAGAACAAGAAAAATACTCCAATGTGGTGAAAACATTTTTAAAACATTAGATATCCCAAGTGACAGCACCTATTTAACAATTATTTACATATATTTGAAGTTTTTCAAGCAGAAAACGCGTTACATAGTGAATATCAATGAAAAATGCCAATATATATTCGACATACAACACAATAATCAATAAAGGAATTATATTTTATTTTTATTCAACATATCAAGCAAAGCTACACATGACGAGAAGAAAACTAACACTGGCAGACGGAAGTTTATTACCAAACAATTTCGGTGGTCACTTCCACCATCCTCAGAGATCAATTCGAAATTATGAGATGACCACTGAAGATGGTGGCTGTGTCCACCGAAACTGTTTGGAAATAAACTTCCGTCTGCCAGTGTGGGTTTTCTTCTCGTCAGAGACAATCACGCCAGAGTGATCCCTCCAGCCCAAAGCTATAGACACATATAACATTTTGAAAGAGTATAATTTAAAGTTAGCTCCTATTCCCTTTTGACCTCTTCCTCCTACTAATACTATCATAACTACAACTACTAACACTACAACAACACCACCACCAACAACAACTGCTACTACTACTCCAACTTGTACTACAGTACTCCCACTATTACTACTACTCTTATCTCACCACCATCTTCAACATTTCATCACACTCTTCACAGTCTCAGCCTACACTCATCCCTTTCCAATTACAGTGTCACACCTTCCTTCACTCCATCTCCTGTCACTCCCACATTCCTCACCCTCTCTCCTAGGTCACATTCCCATCCCTCTCACTTCCACAACCAGTCCTCTGCCTCTCACTTTCCATCGTATTAACCTTTAGACGTGGGGGGATTTCATGTGATATTTTCAATCTCTAGACATTAAATTTAATTAGTACACGTATAATATCTCATATACACGATGTTACTCAATACAAGGTTGGTTAATCAAAATAGTCTCTACCATTTGGATATCATATAGTACTTCCTTCCGACAAGAAAAAGGGTCTGGTGTTAATCACTGTAAATAATAATGTTGTCAGCCTTTTTTCATTAGTAATCTGTCATACCCAGATTCCCCATATTTCTTTCTACCTCATTCTCACTCTTCTATCCCATCAAGCTATATAATTATTCTTTCCTAATGAGTAGATTTCTAGCTCCCTCTCTTTTTCTAATTTTCTACCACATAGCATATTCCTGTCTCTCTCGTTCATACACTCTCTCCCTTGGATCCATTCTAATCTCTTGCTCATCTCTGTATCATTTTTTCACTTCTGTCAATCTTAATTTTTCTGTATTTTTACCCTCAATCCTCTCTACCTCTAAGAACAACAACACCCTTTTCTCTCCATATCCCAATGTCTTTACTTTTTCTCTCTAAACCTTTTCATAGTTTTCTATCCCTTCCCATCCTTCATCATGCCAACTCCCCTTCGTTTTCACCAATTCTTAACTCCCCCTCCCTTTCCCCTTCCCTTCCCCTTTCACGTCACGTCCTCATCTATACCCCTACGTCATCAACAACAACACCCCTTCCCTCCAATCCCCCTCCCTCCCTCCTCCTCCATCAATCCACCCTTCCCCTCCTCCTCTTCCTCCTCCAAGCGGTCCCTGTGTGAGGTCTGCCCAGATGCCCCTCGGCGTAGACCACCTCGGTATAACGGACAACTATTTACACCCGCTACGCATCACCCACCACGCAGGTATGGAGAAGGAAATTGGTGGGGGGAGGAAAGCAGCCATGGGGGTTGGAGGAAAGTAGTGGAGGAGAGAGGTAAACAGTAATGGGGATGGGAGGAAAGTAGTCATGGGAGTTGGAGGAAAGTAGTGGAGGAGGGTAGGTCGTGGATGGGGGAGGAAAGCAATCATTGGGGTGGGAGGAAGGTAGTCATGGGGATGGGGGGAAGGCAGTCATGGGGATGGGAGGATAACGGTGGGGTAGAAGAAGGAGTTAAATAGAGTGGTGATAGAGTAATGAATGAAGTCTGGAGTGATGTGTGGTTGTGGTGGTGATGGTGGAGGTGAGAACATGGAGCTAGGGGTGAGAACAAGTTTACTATGCAAGAAAATTGTCAAGTGAGAGAGAAGACTTGGTCAAGAGTCTGGTTTACAAGTCGCCCAAGTCAGGTGTGTCACAGGGGAATATGGGTGGACTTGGGCTGGGCTGGGCTGGGGTTGGGTTGGGTTGGGTTGGGTTGGGTTGGGTTGGGTTGGGCTGGGCTAGGCTGGGCTGGGGTTGGGCTGTTAATAAGTGAGGGTGGCTGTATCTGCCCCAGGCCGGTCACTCCAGTCCAAAGACCCCAGAGCTTTCCTGCCTCTTGGGGAAGGGAAAGAAGGAATGATGAGGAAGAGAAGAGGCAGGAAAATGTAGGAGGAGAGAGAGAAGATGAACGAGGAGGGGAGGGTAAATTAACGAGGAGAAAGGGAGAAAGGAGGAACACGATAATATGAAGACGACGGGGAGAAGGAAGATAGTGAAGGGAAGAAGATGAAGGAATCCCAAGTTTCCATAGGCTCACCATAAATAGTTTGACAAATATGTAATCCATGTGTTCTGTGTCCTCTCATATATTATCACGAGGACCTTTTTAGTTCAAGAACAGTTGGATGTGTTGACTACGGGTGATAAAACCGAGTGGCTATGGTATATTTGTTTCCGAAGAGGTGACCATTAATCCATTGTAAACTTTACGAAACGACTATCAGCTGAAATTACTACAAAATACCACTGTGAATCGATATTATTCTAATCCAAGCATATCTGTAGTTTGCTGGTTCACTGTCAAAGTCAAAGCTGGACAGTGATGTGGAAAGTGACAACAATGCTACTTTAGTGATCATAGCAAGAATAATTCTATATATACGTATACTGTATTCAACACAAGTTTCTTACAAACTCGTCAGCTTCGAACTATATCACGAAGTTGGAAAAACACTACTCTTGTGTTAATATATATGTGTGTCCCTCCTTGGGTTGGCCACAGGATCACCAGCAGGTTCTGGCTAAGGGAATGGTCATGTCAGCAAACTATTGGCTACTGATTCCTCCACACGCTGACCAACAACAGGATGCCATCTTATTAGTTTTATTTTGTGGCACTGATTGGAGGAATTCGTAGTCTCCAATTCACAAAACAACAACATTACAGGCCCCTTAACCATTCCTTCGGTCTGACCCACACGTTTCTAGATTCCTTGTCTCTATCTGTCGCCATCACCGGGGTTAAAGTGTTATTATCTACCCATCGCTTTCCCTTCACCTGGACTTTATTTCACCACCATCTACCAATTCTCTGCCTTACACCCATCAATCGTCTAGCCATCAGCACACCAACACCACACCATTATCTACCACACGTCTACCCCTTATCATTCTTTCATCTGCTTCTCACGTATCTACCATTGACCCACCATCTACTCATCTACCAATCATCTCACCCAACGCCTGACCACCATCTCAACTGTCATCTCAACTGTCATCTCAAGTACTCTTATTTCAACACATGTCCGTCATCTTTATAATTATAAGGTGTCTGAGACGGAGGGAAAAACGTGCACCACTTCAGTAACGTTTATTTGGCACAACCTAAGCAAGAAATGTTACAGGAAGGTTTGCCCAAATAGCAAGATCCTCGACTTATAATTATGGACGAGTAAATATTTAGCAACACACCTCACTCAGTGCTGCACATTTATTTATCTATCTAGAGAATTTTACCTTAATTAATCATCACTGCTAATCGGACAAGCCTTCGTAAATAATTTCATGTTTTGAACTAAGTTAAAATATTTCCTTCGTCTTTCTTTGACTTATCCATCATCTACTCCTTCCTTATCTACCAGCCACCACAAGCCCAAACCACCACTGACACTACAACTATCAATCATCTACCCTTCATCCATTCCTCACCTACCAAAAATCATCTATATATAACCCTTCCTTGAACCTTCATAGTCCCTCATTTACTTCATCAACGTCTCACCCAACCCTCATATTCCTCTCACCTACATCTCATCTATACTTCCTCTACCCCCCATCTACCCTCACCTAGCCCTTAATTCATCTTCCCTCACCTACACCTCAATTCATCTACCCTCACCTAGCCCTTAATTAATCTTCCCTCACCTACACCTCAATTCATCTACCGTCCACTACCCCTCAATTCATCTACCCTCACCTACCGTCCTCCAACCTTCAATTCATCTCACCATGGCGTCGCCCCAGTCCTTGCTTCTCGTCCCTAACACCCCAGCTGACTGCTCCCTATCATCACGGCTGCCCTCTTTGTCTCACCCGGCTGCAATTAAGTGTCGGCATCGTCTTTCTTATTGCCAGGGCCATCATCATCATCATCGTCGTCGTGTAGGGGCCAGGCCAACATTATCAACACCCACAGCTACACCACCACCATAACCTACGATAAACAGACACCATTAGTGGTTTACGCCGGGCGCCATCAACAACGCCACCCCATGATACATTCTACACCATAAGCGGCACACCCGAGCCATTACTGTACATCGCCCTTCGATATGTCTTGCACAATTAGCGGTACAACAGACGCCATTAACGGTGCACCTCATGTCCCTGACGGTACACTCATTGTCACCAACTGATACTGATAGCCAAAACAACATATTATTGATTTATTGATAACTTCGACGTCGTAATCAATTAGGTAAATTACTATAGACGGTAAAGCAGTCTATAGTACCACAGAAAAAGTTCATCTTACATATTTAAAGACAGACAACACCGCCTTTTATAGAGGGAAATTTTGGAGGAAACAGTAGCTTCAGTTTCGCCTACTGTATCTTACCTCTCTTAGCCCACAATAAAAAGCAGACAACCTTTGCAGCTTCTGTGACTGCCACCAACCTATCCTTCTTTTCGGGGGGAATCATCATGGACGTATGGACTATCAGGCATTAAATTCATTCCATAACCAACAAATAGTGCCAACGATTACTATACTTGGATTTACGTAAGAATCAATGATCTAACGCAGAAAAACCCGTCATCCATCAACGTATTATATTTCCTTAACGATTAACTGAAAAAACGATAAAAAAAAAAAAAAAAAAAAAGGATGACCCTAATATCAAGCATGCTAAATTAAGTTCCAATAAACGTATCCACATCGCCATGAAGCAATAATAATCCATGCCACCACGACACACCTAACCCAAATTACGATGCATTAAACCCAATTAACAACACGTTCAACACCATTATCAAACCTTCTGTTTTCTCCCCACTCCCCGTCCACCGCCATCTGACATCAACATAAACAAGTGTAAATTCGTTATGTTTGCACCGCGACCCTTCCATATAAGGACCCCGTAATTTCGCACTTAATGCCTACTTGTCTGTTATATATAAGGTGTATGAGGGTAACCAGGGCCAGTATTTTGGTCCCAGTGGCCCCACATGCTCATCTTCCCACACACTGTATGAGAGTTGCACATAAGGCGTAAGGGTCGTGGGGTAGGGAGGGGAGAGGTCACACAATGAAGGTTTCCATATTGTTGTACTATATTATGTTAAACTTACATAAACTGGAGGTGTGTGTTGCACATATTGCGTACCTACCTACCTACAAAGTCTGGCAGGCGTAAAACTTTCCCCCAGACTGGAATTGTCTGAAGTTTGTTTTGCTCAAACTGTTGTTCATACCAGTCACTCCAGATACAAATTCTCTCTCTCTCTCTCTCTCTCTCTCTCTCTCTCTCTCTCTCTCTCTCTCTCTCTCTCTCTCTCGTTAAGTTATGATACAGGGAGGAAACTATTCAAAAAATCATTATTCAAACTGTGTTACAACCTAGGCCTACAACACGAATCTGATCGTTCACCTTGAAATGCATCGAAATGATCACGTCCAAACAAATCCAACTTCACCCCAGTACCACCAAATTGTTAATCCCTTTCTTCCTTCCAACAAGTAGCCACCAAATGATACATCCACCGAGCCGTAAATAGCAGGCTTATCCACCATGCTCTACTTATCCAACACAATTACTCCGCATTCAATATATATATATATATATATATATATATATATATATATATATATATATATATATATATATATATATATATATATATATATATATATATATATATATATATATTTCTCTCACAGCTTCTACAACTATTAAAGGCTCTGTCACCACTCTATATGCCATTCCACAACAATCCTTACCTTCTCACTACATTATCTCCCAGCAGCAAGCAAGGACATCATTCCTTCACAAACTATTACATGACCATCTTATCCTCATTACTCCACAACACACGTATCTTCCACGTTGCCTGCCACTACCACAAATATCATCACTCTTTCCCTCTGTCAACTAACGATCAACACTCCTTCACCACACTGCCTGCCACTACCACAACCATCACAACACCTTGGTTGGTTGGTAGGCAGGACCACCCACACTTCACATTAACCTTCCCTCTCCACACACCCTGCTTCTCAACTCTCTCCTTCCCTCCCTCCCTCCCTCCCTCCTCTCTTCTTTGTTACCTTACCCCTCCCCCCACCCTCTTTCGTTAACTCCTTTACTTCGATCGTTACCTCTCTTCTTCTCAACCTCCCTTCCTCATTCACCTACCAACTTCCCGTCATACTTGTTCTCGTTTCATTTTAGTATTTTTCTGTTTTTTTTCTTTTTCTTTATCAATTATTCCCTCTCTCTCTCTCTCTCTACAAGTTCTTACTCTTTACGTCACACCATCCTCTCTTCTTACTTCCCTTTCATCTTTATTGCTCAAACTTTTCTTCCGTCCCTTCCATCCTTACGCCTTCCGTTACATAAGTCCCTCCTTCCCTCCCTACACACTACACTATCCCCCACCTCCCTCTTTCTCTCTCTCTCTCTCTCTTTCTCCCTCTATCTATCTATCTATCTATCTCTATCTCTCTCTAACCCTTTTTCCTTCCCTCTCCTTCCCTTCCTTTTCCATTTCCCCCACCCTCCCAACCCTCTTCACCTCTTTCTCCGACATTACCTCACCCCTCCACCTTCCCACCCTCCCCAGCTACAGGCCCCTGAGGGAGAACGGGAGTGCCCCAAGGGTGACGCTGAGAAGTGTAAAAGGTGAAAGAGGGACTGTGAAATATCACCGGACAAGAGGGGCTGGAGACACTGTGGGTGAGATGGAGGGGAGGGGAGGGGAGGGGAGGGAAGGATGTAGGGGAGGAGAGAGGAGGGAAGGGGAGGGGAGGGAAGGATGTAGGGAAAGAGAGGAGTGACGTAGGAATGGGAGAGAGGGAATGGGAAATCGAATACGAGACAGAATGATAGGGTAAGTTACACAGAGGAGAGGGATACGTCTTGAGAGAAGGAAAGGGAATAGGAGAGGGAGGAATGACAGAAGGGGACGGATGAAAGAGGGAGTAGCCTATGTCTGGATGAAAGTTGGAAGGGAAACGGAGATAATTAAGAAAAATCAAAGGAAGGAGGAGGAATGAGGGAGGTAGAAAAAATTACAGAGAGGAGAATGAAAAAATGAGAGGCAGTAGATGGCAAAAGAGGAGGGAGGTAAACAATGAAATCTTGTTCTAAAAAAGCAGAAAGAAAAAGTACCTAAGCGAGATTATATGTATAAAAATATGAGAAATAAAAAAAAGCCTAGTATTTCTGAAGTGAATCATGGAGACAAGGTAAATAAATACACAAAACAGAAATGGTCGGTGATTAATAGTCCAAGCAACAAATAGGTAGAAACAAAAAATCTGTAAATGAGAATGAAAGAAATGAAAACCAAAGAGCAACGAATCTATTAACCTTTTCAATTGTTGTGCAATATTTTCTTTTAGGTTTTACATTTTACTCTTATTCAAAAGCGACAAGACGATATCATTCATGGTCAACAAAACAGTTCTCTCACAGGGATGAATTACTTTGAACATCCTTTTTACTAACTGTATTAAGTTTTGATATTCAAAGAAACACAAGATAATTGTCTTTACCTGAGGAGAAACCGCTGACTGACACTCGAGGCAAACCCCAAAATTATCTGAGCTACATTTGGATAGCAGAAAACGGGTTAATAAAGGCGTGAAATGAAGTTAATAGATTACAGAAAACTAAGAGAGAGCTAGACATAGAGAGAGAGAAAAAAGAAAGATCAAAGGGAAATGTGAAAAGAGCGATTCCTTGAACTATCATGGGCACAAGTCACACAAAGATTTTACAAAGGAGAGACTGACAGTTTCTTAAAATAGATGGCCAATAAATTTTAAGAAGCTGTTCTGTGAAATAATACCTGTATATAAGGACATCTATAATACTCGTATGAAAGTAACGATAGTATATGAGCATGTTACTCCACCTGGGAATCGAACCCCAGGCCAACCATTGAGTAACAATTTTGGAAGTTTTCGAATCCTTGTAGGAACAGATGTAACAAACAATATAATAAACATACAAGACGAAAGAAATGATAGAGCTAGAAAAAAGAACACTAAAAACTTTATAACAAGAAGAAACGAAGAAAACCCAAGAGAGCGAGGGTGAGGTCGCAAATATAAAAATGCCAGAGCCAATGTGAAAGTTATGGTTGAGGTTAATAGGGAAGGGGTGATGTAAATTGCAATAATATTAGTAACCGGTGGGGGACCAATTGGAAGGAAGGGTATAAATGATCTCGAGGAGGGCTTGGAGAAATAAAGACACAGTAGAGACGCAAGTTAATAGAGGAATGAATAAAAGATGATGCTTTAAGAGAAGGACATTAACCCCCCTCAGTGCAAATGAAAGACAAATATACAGGAGTGTGGGGGTTAATCTACTGTAGCTAATAATGATTCAGTGGCAATTACAGAAAAGGATATGAATGAAAATAAGTGTTTTAGGGGAGGTCCTGTCTACTTCAACAGAGAACAGGAAAATGGTAAACTTTAAGAAGAGGATGGGACGTGTTAAATGGGGAGGAAAGGGTCATAATAGTATAATGTAAACACAGAATTCCTGGTACTTACTGTGCTAGGCCAGAAAGACCTTGTAGTCACAAAAGAGGAGGCTGAGGAATGACAACAAGCACGAAGGAGGGACAGGTGATGAGAGGAAAGGGACAGGCTCAGGTGGTCCAGATGGGGGAAAGGATGGAAGAATGTATAAAGGTTAAAGAAGAATGCACGGAGAAGACGAGAGAATGAAGGAAGAGGATATATATATAATAAAGTTGGGAGAATTTGGCAGGGTAGATGATTGGAGAATAGAGACGGGGAGGGGAGAAGGTGAAATGAGAGAAGAGGATGATAGAGAGAAGGATGTAAGAAGAAATAAACTTGAAAACAATGGAGGAAGGATGCAAATCTAGGAAGAAAGAGGGAGAGGAAATGGGATGCAGGCGGAAGATATAAAGGAAGGGGGAAGGATAAATCAAGAAGAGAAAATATGGAGAGAGAGAAGAGAGAGAAAGCAATCAAGGGAGAAGTGAATGAAAATATATATATGTGAGGGTGTGAAAGAACTGGAGAGAGATAAAGAAATGATAGGAAGAAGCGGATAATGAAGACAGAAAACGGAAGCTAAAGTAAAAAAAAAAAAAAAAATGAGGAAGCAATAATGTGGAAAAAGGTATGATCTAAAATTTAATGTGTCCACAAACGACATAAGGACGAAAAGAAAAATTATTGGTTAGCTTATTACACTGCTGGTAAATTGGAGTAAGTGATTCCTCCAAACTCTTTCAAGCAACAGAACACTATTATATTTGTCCATCAGGTTCTGTTTCCTGGCATACTTTGGAGGAATCATGTCACTCCACTCCACCAAGAAATCAGATAAAGAAGATGAAAAACGCAAAAAGTAGAAAAAAAGGAAACCATCCAAGGAAGAAGTCAGAATTAAACACCAGAACAACACTTTTGTATCGGACTGTACATCGGTTCAAATCGGGTTCGAGAATAATGATGTCCTATTGGTTGAAATTCTTGGGAGTAGGTTATGAATTTTGTGCGACATACTGTGCTTCCTAAATGTCCACTGTCTTCAGAACCAAACCCCCAGAGCTCAAAGCGACAATGGGCTTTAATTATCTAAGGGAACTATACATTGGTTACTCATTATTCCTCCTGACCATGCCACGAAACAAACTCCTTCCATATACTGTAGGTAGTGTTTCGTGGTAATATTTGAAGAACTTATTTATCTCCCTTTTTTTTACTAATGTACTCTATATAACAGTGTCACTTAAAATAAAAACTTTTTACCGTATCCTCGGCATGTGGTGGCAAAGCGAAGCACTGCAAATAAACTTGAAGACATATCGTGTTTAATTACAAAACACTCCAACACTGAAGAGTTGAAGAGGACAACACCCTTTATATGGACGGACTGCATCTAGCTCTGGATCGAACCCCGAGATTCTGGAAAAGCTTCTAAAAACTAAGTGGAACATTCACAAGGGGTAGTTAAAAGTTTATTGTTGCTACTGGTGAATGAACAGAATGTTAGGAATAGTCTGTGGACAATTTAAGCACCAATAAAACTTTAAAACGTCAGTAACACGTCTCTTTCTTATCTCTTTAACTGTGGTTCATTTACAGTTTAAACAGTTACTTTATATGGTCAATATAGATTTTATCTAATATGAACAAACTTTTTTTAATATTCTTAGTACTGTACACAGAGAGGAAGCAATTTTCGTATAAAGTAGCCAAAGAAACAACTGAAACAGAAATGGCCAAATGAAGCATAAGAGATCTGCCTTAATTCATTACATGGTTTGAGTGCTGGTAGTTTCTCTTCAGTGAAAAAAAATATTTTGGGTCCAAATATGAAACTGGCAAGAGAAGGGTTAATCAAGGTATGACTTTAACCCTTGAATTTTGCATCTGCCTGAAACTCGTCTATGAGTAATGTGAACAAAAAGCACCACGATATCTACACTCCAAGGGTTGAACGGATATTGAATCTTGGAGGGTGAGACACACCTATATAAAAAAAAGGTCCGACTTTATACCTGGCAGTGTGATCATTAATTAGACCACACGGCCTCCCCACAGCGAGCCTTCACTACCTACATCACCGACCAGCCTTCTTCATTATATCTTTCCTAGAGAACACTGACTACCGCTCTGACCATACGACAAAACACACGAGGAGGTTATTGAATTTAGTTACCGAGACAAATTGCAAGTATATACAGATGGCTCCTAAGCATACAAGGGGGATTGATGAATACAATATAACAAATTAGGGGAAATAACTCAAATATATTGCAGTGTTTATTATGAAGGTCTTATTTCGCAGATGTCAACTTTTTACTCTCATTTGTCAAGTGATCTACCTCGAATGGTTCTCCTTCATATTTCAACAAGCAAGTCTGAGTTATAATACACAGTGGTTCAACTAGGATGATGAGGGAAGGAATGAGGTATCAAAGAGACGACAAAATTGATGTAGTTATAATTTAAGTAGAGTATTTCTAAGGTCTTGGTGTTTGGCTGTAGGTTTTCTCTCTCTTGAATCCTTAAATTACTTCAGCCATTATTGCAGTCTCGTAATATTATATATGGTAACTCACTGCTGTAAAATGTTGTAAACGGAAAGCAATGCAACGCTAAATATTTTACTTTCATACAAATCATGTCCTCCTCAAAAGTAATATACAGACATAGATCCGCAAGTCACAAAACTGAAAACAAAAATAATTCTGATCTTCACAAAATATTAACATAAGAAGTCTGCTAAAACTTTAAAATCTGACGTGTTCTTTATGATTTACTTTACTGTCATACCAAATACTTGTACTTAATATAAGTTCATATATTTACTAAAGATTAGAAATACTCCTCCTCAAATATTATACTCTACTCTTTCTCTTTCTTTTTATGAATAATTGGAAAGTTGTAACCACTATCCCAGTTTATAATTGGTGGTGCCGCTACCGGGCTGCCTCCATTGTGGTAGGACGTTTTTCCCTCCATAGCCAACCTGCCTACCTGCCAGACGTTCAAGCCACTCTCTCATTATTATCACCGCCACAAACTACTCACTTTTTCATCATTTTTTTAACCCACATTCTCTACAAGCATGTATGTTTGAGAGTAAACCGTATTTCTCTTTATACTTCATTTTATTATCTGTTCTTTGATTTTGCTTGATAATCCCTAACTTTTCTTTTTTGACCCCATCTCTCCCAGCTCTCTCTCCCCCTCCCTCTCCACCACAACCCCCTCCCCCTCTCCCCTCTCCCTTCCTTCCTCGAACTCCTTTCTTCTTCCTTTTAACCCACCCTCATCCATACACTTATACCGTCCACTTAATGAGCCCAGACAAATTACTTAGCCCAGGTGTTCTTTGATTAAGCCAGGCCACCGATGGTATAATGAGTCCTCTTAGGAAAGTCATGATGCACTATAATTATCACCGGAGATCCTCTAATGGTAGTGTTGGTATATTTGGTATGTTAATGAGGGTGAGATACATTATGCTCTATCTGACCCTCCAACCCACTCAACACAAATTACATAACCTGGGTCAAGTATATATATATATATATATATATATATATATATATATATATATATATATATATATATATATATATATATATATATATATATATATATATTCTTCAAGTCGATATATAGACATATGTGAATTCATACATAGAATGACAAAAATAAGTCTATCTACTGAAGAAATATATCAGCGGCCTACCTTATGATCAAAGAAACACGGTAAAAAACAAATAAAAGCCTGTAGCGGGTATCCATGTATGGCACCAACTGCACCTTTATGTGGGATTCAATGTTGCCTTCAAGCACCCAGATAATAATGACAACGGCATCCATTTTTTTAGTTTCAAAATATACGATTATATTCTAGAGAAGAATATTATCCTAAATAAATATTATTGTTTTATGCTGAGCCCAACAACACAGTAAAATCAACAACTCACAATTCCCTTTCGGATCACAACACAAAGTTAACGACTGCAGGGAAATAAAATCAGACCAGACTTTCGCTACCGACAACGAGACAGAATATACCGTGGAGAATTTCCTTCCTTTGCCTCCACCCACACAATATTTAGTCATTCCACTGAGCCAATTATTTCTTAAACTCTTTAATAATGGCACTCGATTGTTATAACTTTTTTTATGCTTATCACCCTTTTTAATTAATTTAAAAGGAGTTCATAGGTAAAGATTATTCAAACAAACCTTAACTCAGCAACTTAAGCTGTTGGCAGAAGCAGCTTAAATTTTACACGTTATGTTTGACAATGTTTTTCTATTGCAAAGCGTCACAGGTAAAGTATAGTCACTCAAGAGCTCTGTGTGTGTGTATGTATGTATGCATTCGTATTTGTGTACATGTATGTGATCGTGTAGATACTAGGAAGAACAAAGGAATGATAATATTAGTCAGCTCCATACAGTTGCCTGGCAGGTATTGTACAATACATGTGGCTGTAGTGAGGATCAGACACATGAACTCTTCCTACTTCATTTTAACTCAGGATAATTTTATGTTTTGTTATTTTGTTCAGGGAGAAAGAAAAATTTGAATACGTATGAATCACATTACATGACGCTAATATTAAACTATTTCACCTCTACAGATCTATAGAAAGTTTGACAAAATATAACACCTTGCTTCCTTTCCTTTATACAGAAGTTGGGGATAAATTAAATATGAATAACTTTCAGCTTACCGTCTATTATCCATAGCAACTGATATAACGTATATATTACTGCTGAATTAAATTAAGATTTGCTATTACATCAGACAACTATACAGTAACTCACAACTGGGAAAATATTACTTTTATCAGCGTTTGCTTTCTCCAATGGCCGATTAACTTTTATATAGGTGTTTATAATTCAAGGAAGAATAAAATAAATATTCAAAGCGATACTCACACCAAAGGCCTGAGCATCCAGGTGGGTGGGTGGGTGCGTGTTTGGGAGGATGGAGGTGTGAGGAGATAACGATAGAGTACAGTAAAATTATTGTTCCCAGCATTTACACCCTTCGTTTCTGCCAGCAATCTCACCAACCGTGGAATTGAAAATCAAGAACCCGGGGAATGATCATGTCTGTTTCATTTAACCGCGAAAAGATTGGGTTCGTTTCATTTAAACCGTATTTTCCGATACATTGTATACAGTTGCAAGCAAAAGATTTAACTTGACTATAATGACTTATTTTTCTATTTGTATATGAACCAAAAGATAAACATTTTACAGGTTATAAATGGCTTACATTTGTCCATACATGACGGCATACGTCTTTCACAAAGATATAACATTTAGCTAGATAACATTTTCATCAATGGGTTGAGGGGGACAACTTAAGTTATTTTAAACAAGTATATACTTTGTTTACACACCACCGTTCTCAACTTTCGGTCTGGATGAGTTGATTCTCGTCTTTATGTTTAGAAATGCACCTTTTTGTAAATCAATACATACATTTTCATCCAGAAAAGTTAAACTGGAATATTTTGTGAAAGAACTGTTGACTGCGATTGCACCAAAGGATTCATCAAAACCGAGAAATCAAACCCTCAATCTTAGTGCAGGCTCGGGATAGAACAGAAATTCAACAGAATTATGATGCCGTAACGATAAACCAGTACAGTGCTTTGCAATGACTGGAACACTGGTCGAACTCTGAACACTTTCTGGACAACTGGTCATTTCACTTTAAGCAAATCTTGTATAATGCATTATTTGGTTATCTTCTTGCCCTTCATGGTATTATTTACTAATTCGCCGATAAAATCTTTAATTTCTTAAAGGTAGACCCTTTAGTTTGGCGAATATGAGTTACTGATTACTCCAAACTATCCCAGAGACGAACTAATAATAGGGAATCTGTTTCGTGGCATAGTTTGGAGGAATCAGAAGCCCTCTAAATTAACGTCAAGAGAGCATCCCCTCAACACTACCATGCTCAGCCAAAAAGCCACATTATGGCACCAATCCGGCTCCCATTCTGAAAAGTTTCTTATTGCAAGAGTCCATATAATGTTACTATTGTTCTTCATTCTTATGTTCCTCAGAGTTCTATTTCTGCAATGGTGGTTCTCCAGTATAAATAACTGAATGGCAAATATCAGCAATAGATAGCTAAATAATGTGTATCCATGAGAGAGAGAGAGAGAGAGAGAGAGAGAGAGAGAGAGAGAGAGAGAGAGAGAGAGAGAGAGAGAGAGAGAGAGAGAGAGAGAGAGTATAGCCTACTTATCATCTAATGAACACGAAGAAGCAAAGCAGCTTCACCGACACATCATTAGTAAAAAAAACACCAGGTCGCCCCCCAGCTTATTGTCATGATGCTCTAGGTCACGTTCACACACACACACACACACACACACACACACACACACACACACACACACACACACACACACACACACACACACACACACACACACACACACACACACACACACAGTCACACACACACACAGTCACACACACACAGTCACACACACACACACACACACACACACACACACACACACACACACACACACACACGAGGGGGAAACGAAGGGAAAAGATAGAAAACATGACAAAGGTATAGAAAGGTATATATGATGATGAAGGTATAGAAATGAATGCGAGGATATTAACAAAAAGTATATATAGCAAGGAAGGCGAGGCGAAGGGTGGAAAATAAAAAAACAAAATAGGAAGATAAACAGAGGACACGGAGGGAGGGGACTATAAAAGATAATAAATACGGCAATAATGAGTGACGAGATGAATTAGAGATCGGCAAGGCGTGAAGAGAGTGGAGGATGGGAGGTCAGAGAGGTGAAGCTATAAGATTATAAGCGTAGAAAAACGTACGTACAGTGAGTGCTCGGGGGCCGGAATAAGGTTCAAACACGCTATGCTACAACCACGAACAACAACAAGAACAAGAAGCGGTGGGCTGAGTGAGTATATACAGTAGATATGCTGTGGAAAAGTCGCTTCAAAACAAAGGAGATCTGTCAATGAAAAGGTAATACAAACTATGATGAGTATCAATGGGGACGTGAAGGAGAGAGGAGGGAGGAGGGAGGGAGGGGAGGGGAGTGAGGGAGAGAAGGGGAGGGAGGGAGGGAGGAGAAAGGGAGGGAAGGGAAGAAGAGAGGGCGGATAAGGAGAGAAGGAAGAAGAGGAGAGAGGGCGAGTGAACGAGGGCGAGTGAACGAGAGAAAGACAGAGAGAGAGAGGGAGGGAGAGGAAACTGAATGGGAAGAAAGCTACAGATAGACATAATCGTGAAGGAGACGTTAAGCATAATTTTGTGAGTAGGTGAGAGAGTCGAAGAGAGGATTGGGAAGATACATGAGCAAATAGATTGTAAAATGAAGGAGGACTGAAGAGGAAGAGGAGAGTGTAAAAATCATACTTGTGGCGAAGGGGAGGGTGAGTTTATTGAGGTGAGCAGATAGAATGTCAAAGGGAGGAGTGAGGAGGTAAGAGAGAGATAGAATAGGAAGTAGGGGGACGGGTAGATACTATAATAATTGTAGGGGGAAGGAGGAGGATGGGGGTGGGGGGGGAAGGGGGAAGAGGTGGGTGGCATAGGAGCAGTAGATGATGTAAGTGAGTAGATTAAGACACATAGGTCTAGATGGAACGTAGGTAAGCGAAGGAAGAATCGGGGGGAGGGGGAATTGTACATACATACCGATATATTATGGAGCATGGGGAAGGGTTAGTGGGGAAAGTACGTATGAGAAAGGGAATAAGTGGAGTGAGGGAGATTAGGGGAAAATATTCGAAAGAGGGAGGGAGGGATGGAGGGAAGGAATGATAATTAGATTAAAAAGAATGAGGGAGGGAAGGAGAATAAATGAAGAAGAATGAAAGAGAGGAAAATTAGAAAAGGAAATGAGGAAGGGAGGGAAAGAAAACTATAGATAAAATGAATGAGAGAGGGAAGGAAGGAAAATAGATGAAAGAACATGAGGGAGAGAAAAATTGGGGAAAGGAAATGAGAGAGGAAAAGAGAATAGAGTAAAGGGAAAAACTACAAGAGAACAAGGAGGAAAGATTATTATGAGAGAGAGCCAAGGAAGGAACCGAGAGAGGGAGAATTGGAGGTAGAAAGCGAGTGTTAAAGTGAAGGAGGGACATCAGGGGAGGGAATGTGGGATA
>JAWZYT010001998.1:115000-120000 GCA_034508575.1 Petrolisthes manimaculis
CCAAAAAAAAATACATATAATATATATTGTTGTGGTCCATTATGTGGCAATGTTTCAGAGATACTCGTATTTAATTATGCTACAAAAACTATGGTGTATAAAAGGTAATCTTAGGTAGCAGAAACCGTTCAAAGGTCTAACTACTGAGTGACGAACCAGGGTGCTAATTACTGCCAGAATTTTAATTACTATCGATCAGAAAATTAATCCGTCTTGGAGCAGTAGCAATTATCATCACAGCCAACAGCTTCCCAACACAACAAGACCCACGTCATGCATGAAGCTGTGGAGGAAGAGGATGGGGAGGGCGGGGAGGGATGAAGAATGGTTGTGGGGCACTTTGGGATGGGCAGAATAGGATAAAACATTGATGGTGGTGGACTAAGACACAGAAATCAACTATAAATATGTGAAAGTAGTCGCTGGATAAAGTGGTCCACGAGAAGTGAAGCATTTTTTAAATCAGCCATGAATGACCGTGTCAGAAAGATTGATAGACATAAGGGCGTAAAACACGAACAAATGGTGGAATTGACTGTACTGTTGTAAGAGTGGTGGGTTAGAGGGTTAGGCCACAACATTAGACTCTGTAGATGTGGACGCTTTAAGGAAATTGAATGGAGTGCAAAAAATGCTTAATTCTATGGGTTTTTTTTTCAACAACAACACCAATTTTAAATATTTTCGACTGACACTTATTAGGCTGCGTCTATAGTTCGCGACGGAGGGTAAAATAGCTCTAATTCATACGGAGAGAGAGAGAGAGAGAGAGAAAGAAAGAAAGAGAGTAAAAAAAAAAGACTGCTGAGAAAGTAAGAAATGAGCTCTATGGGGCGCTTTGAATGTTGTAGTCATATTGATGGCTACTAATGTCCCCAAGATATACGACGGAACAGACTCCTCATGCAAGAGGAATGTAGATGTCAGTTCCAGTCAAAGTTCAGAAGAGTCAGCAGCCTCTCCAGTTCAACGCCATAACAGAATCTTTGAGGTAGTTCAGGGTATAGTTGTGGGAGGATAAGTTGATGCTGACAGGGGGAGAGGAAAGGGTAGGAGAAGTCGTGACATTAGCTGGGAATAACAAAGTGGGTGTGGAAGAGAAGGAGAGTGTGAGGGTGAAGAAACGTAGATGTGCGCAGGGGAGGAGGAGGTGGAGGAGAGTGGGAGGAGGAGGAGGAGAAAGGGAGGGAGTTAGGTGGGAGGAAGAGGTAGGAGGGAGAGGAGGGATGATAATGAAGATAGGAGGGTGAGAGAACGGGAAGGTAAGAAAGAAGGGAAGGAAAAAGAGAGAAGAAGAAGAAAGAGAGGGAGGGAGGGAAGAGTAAGATCAAGTTTATGAGAGAGAGAGAGAGAGAGAGAGAGAGAGAGAGAGAGAGAGAGAGAGAGAGAAGGTTGAGAGGGCTGGTGGGAGCAAGGGTTGAGAGAAATGAGAAATGGTCCGTCACTGTGGAGTTGGATTGATTTGAGTATACTGAATAAAAGATAAATCCAATTTACTAGAATACAAACTGTGATGGGTAGCAGCGAAGCACAATTATACCTATATGAGAGAGAGAAAGAGACAAAGAAAGAGGGAGAGGAAGGGAGAGAATGGGGTGAGAAGGGGGGAAGAATGAGGAGGTAGAGGAATGAGACAGGGGGAGGAGAGAGAGAGAGAGAGAGAGAGAGAGAGAGAGAGAGAGAGAGAGAGAGAGAGAGAGAGAGAGAGAGAGAGAGAGAGAGAGAGAGAGAGAGAGAGAGAGAGAGAGAGGAATGATAGAGATAGAGAGATAGAGAGTATAGCTGAGGCAGGCAGGTAGGTAGGTAGGTAGGTAGGTAGGTAGGTAGGTAGGGCGGGTGGGTAGCAGTGCCTGAGGTGACGCCTGGGGTGGGTACGGCAGGTGTGTGGGGACCCTGGCCGCTGCTCATTACAGATACAAAGGTCGGGAGCACTGCCACCTCACTGCCCCTGCCACGGCCTTTGTCTCCTCACAGCATACACACACACACACACACACACTTCTCCCTCCACACACACACACTTCTCCCCCCCCCCCACACACACACGTATCCCTCCCCCCACATACACACGAATTCCCCCCCCCACACACACATCAATTATTATCCCTATATTTCCTGAGACGAAGAGCGTTGAATTTAAGGCTAATTTTTCTGTTGTTCAGGTGTCTCTCCCACGGTGGCTGTAAACACAACAACACTCTGTAGACAAACGTCAGGGCAAAATGTAAATATTACGCGTTATATGAGTTAATTGTAAGTAATTGGAAGTTTTTATATAAAGGTATAATATGCTATTTCCTCACAGTAAGATTTTTTTTAAATTGCTAGAGATTTAAGGCTCATTATTCTGTTGCTCAGAGGAAAATGTAAATATTAACTTTTACAATTATGAGCTAATAGTAATTGATTGGAATTTTTTATATAAAGGTTATAATATGCTATTTCCTCACAGTACAGTAACTTCTTAATTAAATTGCTAGTGGTTTTAACTCGCATATATTATACCTCTATTTCTATCAAGGATGGGTTAATTAAGGGGAGAACTTCTTTATGGTAAATTGGAGGGTTATTAATTTCTTCAAAGTATGTCACAAAACAAATCCCCTATTATAGCAATATTGAGATAATTTGTTCCCTGGGATGGTTTGGAGGAATCAGAATCACTCCAATGTACAAAAAAGAGGTTCTTCCCATAACTTATACATGATAGAAAGCGTCATCGTATCTTCGAATTAAAATCTTTAATAATTGAAGAAGACACTTACTGTGAGGAATTAGCATGTATACATTTATATAAAAACTCAATTACAATTAGCTCATAATTATAAAGCTTGTAGAATATTGAGTAAGGCAGATATATTGTGGTTAACTGTATATACGTGGCTGAGTCACCTCATGACCTGACCTCCTCAGCCATTACAACATACAACTAGTCAGGTGGGATTTGTCCATTATAATGCAGGGTGGGAATAATGCAGTGGAAGTCATATAGTGTATAATGCTTACCTTCATTACCATCTACGTTATTAACACTTGGTCGCGACTGATAAACACACACACACACACACACACACACACACACACATTGGAAGATTATGCAAGACTTTGGCAGTGACTGTACCTAAACATCCTAGGCCTCCCTCTACACAATGTAAACCCCTTAAAATCCACTGAACAACCAATCGGTATTTATTGAGGCTCGTAACACGTCCACATACAACTGTCTTAAATCACGCCCAGTTAAATAAAGGCTTTCCCCGCCCTGGTCATAAACAGTGGCTTCTGGGCTTTAGACATTGTTGGGTCGGTAAAAATGTAAAAGACTATCAGTATTCAGCCTATATAATGTTTTTATGCGTTTACTTTGCACAGGGTCTTGGCTGTATCTTCATGAACTAAAAGAATGACGAAGATAAAACTTGACCCGAGCCGATATGATCTGATATAATTCAAGATTCTACGGTCATTATTCCTGGGCAACCTATAGCAGCCATAACCCAACGTCACCCATGACTCTATATATACCATGGTTCAGTTATCACCCAACCAGACCAGCTCAACAATAAACTTCTGATCCAACAAGAATTAACCAAACACACATATACTAAGTTCAAAAATCAAACATAACAAAAATATATCGCACCATCAACTCATCACAATCACGGGGCACGCAAGTACTCACGTCTGTCAACACAACTATCCACATTCACACACGCACACACTGGATATCCATATACACACACGCACACACACCCGAAGTTTGCCCAACACATCCGTCTCACTTCAAAACCGACCGACCCCTGGAAGTCGGCCACGCGGTACACCCGATACCCGACCCTTAGCCTGACACACACACACACACACACACACACACACAAACACACACACACACACACACACACACACACATCTACTCACCCATCCCCCTATATACCTGCTTGACTACACACCCATCTACTCACCCATCCCCCTGCACACACCGCCACATCCCACACACCCATCCTCTGCCTCCTTCTATATTCAGTACTTACATATTCCTGACCACATTCACCCACCTTACTATCCCTTGCCTCTTCGACCTTCCTAAACCCAGCTTACACCTACTCTCTTATGTCCATCATGTTCAGTTCCATTTGCCTTGTCCATACCTACCTTCCTTTACATATGTACTGTGACAAGTCCAATACCTTTCAATACCGACCACTAACCCCTTTATACTGTATCTATCTAACTCTCCTGCATGATTACCTGTTTCCTTACCTAATTATACACCCCTCTGCCCTTCACCTTATTTCCTACCCATCTTTTTTCCGTACCAGTCTACTTCCTCCTTCTAACCCATCTACCTCGTCAATCTACATATCTACCTTGCATTTCCAGTCTCCATCTAACTCTCTTCCTAATTATTTCAAACACATTTACCTCCCACTAGTTTCACCATCCCTGTCCAACTCCAACGAATCACCTGTTTTTTTCTCTCATCCCTCACCCTTAAACCCACCTACCTATCTCCCTCGTCCCTCCTTCACCCAATCTGAATAATATTTCCTTCTATCTAGACCTTCCTTCTCTCATTTTTCTATTCTTTCTAGTCATTTAGCTTCCTCACCGACACTCCCTTCCATCTAACACTTTTACCTACCACTATCCGATTACCTAACCCTTTACACAACTACCATCTCTTTAGGATTAGCCACACCTACTTCCCTTAACCATCGACTTGTCTTATACCAACCGAGCCCCAGTCCTTCTCACTCTTCAACCTTCCCACACACCTATCCCTGTCCTCTACCTACCCCATAACCTGTCCTACCTACACCCTGTCATCCATCAGTCCCTCTCCTCCCGCTACTTACCTAGGAGGCTTCTACCCATCTACATAACCTTCTTCATTTGCATATCCTCTACTGACCTGCAGCACAGAAACCCTCATCTTCCTCCCCTGTCTCCTTTCTTATCCTCTACTCAGGCTACCTTACCTTACCTATAGTTTTTACCAC
>JAWZYT010001998.1:125000-157500 GCA_034508575.1 Petrolisthes manimaculis
AATCACACCCCAGGAACGATTATAAGAACCATATTGAATTTTTTCTATCCAATTTGACAACAAGTGCCATACCATACTAACAACTTGTGGCTTGGGCAGAGAGGTAAGTTTATTTGTTTCGAAACAATATATTTAATTATGTCGTCACGCTGTCGGACTACTGTGTGACAACCACAATATATTAAATGTATTGGTGGCTACTTTCTATGATCACCACGTCTCCTCAGCAGCGAGCAACCAACCAACCATCCACCCTCACAGTGAGGTGGAATCTGCACTTCTGACTGGGCCTTGTGGGCAGACCAAGGAACAACAGGCTGCCAGTATTCCCAAGTCTCGCATCACATGGAATTCCGTACTTATAGGAGCCAACGGTACTTACTGCTAAACACCAATAAGCTTAGATCAGGAAGGGTCGTCTTAATAAGTCACACTCATGTAATGTAAAATGAGTTTGACCGTAATAGGCTTGTAATGAGGGATTAGGGAGGGCTTTGACAATGTGTCCCTGCACCACGCGAGACTTTGGTATAACACAGCCGTCAGAGGGAGAGAGGGAGAGGCTGCCAGGTGGCGCTGACGTCATTATAAACATTCCGTTCAACCAATCCGAGGCCAGCGTTCACTGCAGGTACTATGTGAACGCTTGCAATCTGGCGCTGTGAGCTGCCTGCCTCCTGACTGTCACCTGTTGTACCCGGCGGACACTAGGAACCTCTTGGCATGTGCAGAATTCATCTCCAATATATACAGTACTTGTAGTGGTCAGACACGCCAGCCAATTGTACGTAAGGCTGGAATCTTACTAACCTTCTCTTCCTTTCTTATCTCATTAACCCTCCTTCTCCATCCTTATCTCACTAAGCCTTTTCCTCCGTCCTCCTCTCACTAACCCATTTCCTCCACTCTTCTCTCAACCAAAGGATTTTTCCAGTTTGTTATCAGAGGGATGAAGACCAACTTTGAATGTTATCAGAGCAAGCCGCACCGTATATATCCAATTTTTCTGACTATATCACAGGGTCCCTTAAGCACACTGATATGAGTTCAGGCTTTAAAATACCTACCAACACATATGTATATTTATTTTGATATTACTATCAATAAATATTATTCAATTGTATTCCCACCCACGTCAACCTTCGAGCGTCAAAACAATAAGACATTCTAATAATTTTGCCATAAAAAAACTGGAGGCAAGTGAGGGTGCAAGTAGGAGTGGACAGAGTATAGTTGGGTCCATAATTTGTTTCACTTCTCTGGTCCTTCCCTAAAACAGAACTTCAATGACCGTTTGTATTACTTAATGAATGTCCCTAAACTTTTTTGGCTGAATGAGATTATATAAGAAACAGAACTCTACACTCACAAAACTGGCCGAGACCTGTATTATCATCTATGAGAGGCTGATCACCTCTACAATTTTCTCTTTATGCTTGGAGTGACTTCATGTTAACACCACTGAATCAGAGGAAGGATGTAAAGGGGACCGACTTCTCGTGCCTGGTAGTTCTGCATATATCTAAGCTACTGACTGTACACCGCGTAGGACTGCTCCTTTTCATTGCCACCAAGCCCTCGGTTAGAACACCCTCTGTAGTCCAATAGAAGGAAAGGGGGAAATGGGCAAGGAGGTACAGTCAGCACATCTAAAGGTTTACAATTAACCATGTAAACTTTGTATGCAAGTAGAAATTCACTGATACTGTGTTTACCTGGACAAACATCAGAGTATAAAATGCCACATTACGACTCCGTCGCGCAAAGGACGAGAAAAAAGCGGACGAGAGACAAAACTGCACCTGCACGATGACTCAACCCTGGCCAAACCTGCAGGGTCCAGGCAAAAAGGTAAACAAGAGGACCGCCGTGTATTATGTGCGTGTTTTTACAAGACATGGGTTGGCGATCACAGTAATACGAGCCACAGCAACTAAACCAAAAGTCACCTGGATGTCGAATTGGATGACTAACATTTTATTTCTAATTCTCTTTTTTTTTTTTTTTATCACAGTACCGTCATGTTTGGTAGGATGCTCGAGATGAATTCAGTGAGTATCCTTGAGGTCTTGTCCTTGAGTATGTTCAGTGAGCACTCGCACACACACAGACATAAATCCCATATAGTGAATTAAGTTAGAACTATCCTTGCATTCAACATGTATACACTGGAACTGAGGGCTAGGTTTCATTAGAAAGTGTCACGAGACTACGGTCATTTTAGTTATGGGTACAAACTACTGGCAGCGATTGTACAGAAATATTCATGTTATGGCAGGTGTTTAGAATTACCTTAAGTAAACAGTGAACCAAAGAATCAGGGTAACTTTTCTGTAAGCTTCAAATATTTTGTTTTAGTTGAATGAGCTCCAATTAAAGGTAGAAATTGTGTGCATGAAACAAAAATGTATCAACTATCCTGAAGTTGTTTGTTTCTTGGCATAACTTGGAGGTATCAGTAACTTCTCATTCTCCAACAGTACTACTGGATATTCAATTTTTCTTTCCTGACACTAGATATTTCATAATAAAGTTTAATCGTGTAAAATACACGTTAAAAGAACACGCTGGATGCACTTTATTGGATGAAAGGAAATTTCGACGTTCACTCTGAAAGATAGTAATTGTTAACTGGTGTTATTGGACTGCCACATAAAATAACCTGGGGATATGGCTCAGCGGACCATGTGCCATGACCCTGGGCATTCAGTTGGCAGCCACAGAGAACAGCACAAGGCCACTGAGAATGGTGTCTGTGGCGCGACAACATATAGGGCTCGGGGACAAATGAAATCCATGGAACAGTGAACTTGATACGAAAAATGATGCTGACTGACTCCGATCACGACACAAACCATACAAATTATTCCTTTTGATAGATGAGAAAACTTGTCCCATATGAAAATATACATCTATATATACCTATATATATTTGAATATATATTACTGTAGGTAAGTATTTGTTCACAAACAGATAAATACAAAGATGACTTATATAATCTCTATGGTAAACGTTCAGTACTTATGCTTTCTGGTTGAATAAAAAAGTGGTAATCATCTATATTATGTCCGAACACTGAGACGCATCACAAAAATACTGTAGTAAGTGGGTATCATACGAACACACTTTCTTCAGTCTTCTGGTGAGTCTAAAATAAGGCAGCTTTCTCCAGCTCGTTTTTAATATTGTTTAACGACACCGTTGAATTTAAACGAATAAAACTTAACCCAAGATATGAGGATGTGAAACTGAGGACGAGGACAATCTTTGGAAATTGCTTTAGATTCTTTTTAGTGTAATTGATTGTACGAAAATATTTGTTCTTTCTCATCATTAACATTACACTTCATCCGTCTGCCACATGAGTTCGTACCTTCCTCTATGAGTTTTTTTTTTTACCCCTTCCCACCAGAGGCCCAAATAGCACCGGGCGGTATCTCAATTATAACTCTGCTCTCCCTAGGAAAGTTTTGATGAACCATGGGGTTGGAGTGAGACATGGGGGTGATGAGGCTGTCCAGGAGGGAGAGTGAGAGAGCTGGCCTTCATTCCGCTTCCTCGCTCATTGGGTACACGGGCGGGATAATTACGTGAGGTTCTGACATTTCTGTCGGCCCAAATTACATTAACATTTAAACTATGTCTGACGTCGTTCACATTTTTCTCAGACACAAGATGACATTTTCCTTGCCAAACGGATTCACTGATGCTGTCCCCAGGGTTGGATTCTTTCACTTAACTTTACTATAAGGAGAAGAATTATAACGCCCATGAAAAATAGGATCCCACCTCATAACTTACCAACACTATTTACTCTACAGAAACAGTTAAGTGTCCTGACGTCTCTTGTAAGTGATGAATAAGAGGATCATCTATTGAGAGTGAACTGGTGAGCAAATGGATTCCTCCTAACTATGATGAAAACAAAACAGTATTTCGCTACATAAACAGGGTAGCATTTTGTAGCTTAAGTTGGAGGAATCAGCAGCCCCCTCATAAGTCTTAAATTCAGCACCACAGTCAAGAATTCTATTATGATGCTCAGTAATAAGACTTAACTTCATGCTACCAATAGATTAGGTATGACGAAACTCAGATAATACTAGATAATAATGCATCTTGGAATTACGTAAAGCTAATTACAACTGTAAGTATATATTTATAGTTTACTGTAGTGATGCACTTCACAAACCTACACACTTCTACTCTAGTTACCACCTAGATTCTGAACAAAGAATATAAAATCCAACACACCAACTCGGTTCCAAATCACCAGGCGAAATACACCACTAATTTTAGATGAAGTCCTTAGTTGTAATAGTTGATAAATGTCAGGGTTCATTGTCAACGATATAAAGTTACATAATCTTCTTGCGACACTACCGATTCAACATTTCATATTCATGTATTATAAAAGGCAAGAAACCTATCTAGTGTGAAAGACTTTCAGTACAACAAAGGCACTGCCAGAACAATGTTAGGAAATTCTATGAGACAGAGAAGACTCATGGAATCACGAACTGACTATTTCTATGTTATTTGTTGAAAACAAATATATAATATCTACTTTCATAAATTATTATGTATCGTTCATTGCACGGCTGGGTGTCCCACTATAGATATAAAAAGCCAGGAAATATTTTCAAATACTGGCATATGATGAGATGGAAAGAGACAATTTCTTTTTTGGGGGGACAATCATCTTTCCTTGATATGAGAAGAATGTTTATATATTTTTCCCATTTATTTCAGTAAGAGGGTGAAATGTGGCAGCAGGCCTCACCATCCCTCGGATTAGACCTGACGGCAATTATAAAACTTTACGCAACAAGTACCCACAACTCACACTCACAGCCACGAGCATAAACACCACAGGGGTTACACACACACACACACACATACACACTAATGTAAACACTAAGAAACACATACACTTAAATACACACACACACACCCACTAAAACGTACACATACAAATTAAACACACAAGCACACTAAAACACACACGTAAACTAAACACAAACATGCACTAAACATACACGCCCACACTAACACACAAACACACACACTAAAGTACACATACACACACACTAAAGCAAATACAAAATAAAGCAAGCACACACACACACTTTTGAGTCCTACTTTATGACCAAAACCCCTAAAACATCTTTGGCAAATACATGAAATTTCGAACAAGAGTGGTGTATTGGAACCATCCTTATATTTGAAATTAATTAAACATATCTATAAAGGAGTTCCAATACTTGTTTGTTGACTGTACATTACACACCATAATTACTTCCATTTTCTGGGTAGAATGAAAACTGTGTGTGTGGAATTCCTTAAGACTGGCTTATTGCGTTCATAAAACCAAATTCGACTCCTGACGAAATTTCAAGCATACTACAGGGGTAATGATGACGGCGTAACTATGTTTTCGCGTACTTTTATCACAACTCTAAGGCAAGATATCCTTCACATTCCCAAACACCGTCAGTTTTATCTATAGTATATTATGACTGTGCAGGAGCTACTATGTGTCGTTTTATTTAATACACCAACACTATAACAAAGGATATATCTGATAATTATCACTTCGTTCATACCCCTCACTCGTTGAACTTCCACAACTTTACACACATGTGACTTATCCTTAGAACTGAATGCACAATCTAGTCTAGAGGACCACCCTCCACTCCACCCCACCCAAAAAAAAAAAAAAAAATATAGAAGTGGCTGAAATTTCGCTTCATGCAGGATGTCGAAAAGAATGGCTGACAACCTGTAAAATATATTAAATCCCCCCTGGCTTATAATGAGAGCCCTCCAACTTATTCCCTTCCTCCAGCCTGCCTTTCAAAACAGCTCGGCTTAGCAGCTCGCCTTGGCAAACTCCGGCAGGCGAAACTCAAACACTCTTGCGACGGGAAGTCTCGCCAAATTCCAGCGGAGTTAGGGCGGAAGAACACTTAATCCTTGGGGGTCTTAAAGCCAAACTGTTACGAGGCGCCTGCAAAACATAGAGGCAAGTGGGAAGGGGATGTGATGGAGGCAGCTCGTGTTGTAGCTGTGTAAAGAATAGTGTTGTGGTGATGGTCTATAGGCTGGGATGATGCTGAAGATGGAGATGAGTGGTAGGGTTTCTGATTACAGTGTATGGGAGTTAACGGTGGCGGATATTGTGGTGGTGGTGGTGGTGGTGGTGGTGGTGGTGGTGGTGGTGATGTGGCTTTGTGGTGGCGGTGGAGATGTTGGTGGGGGAGGAGATGTTGGTGGGGGAGGAGATGATAATGAGAGAAGCCATGGTGAAGATGAGGGGGACTGAGGTGATAAATGATTCCTGCCATGATGATGTTGTAATATGTGGTGGTGATGTGAGGAAAACTACATGTGACGACTTTAGAAGAGCTATAGCGATATTGATGAAGACTGGGATGATGTTGGAGAAGAGCATGTGGAGAGGTGAAGAGAGACTGAGTTGAGGTTGGAGAACTAACGATATGTTGACGAAAAATGCTAAAAACGACAAAAATTACTTACGTCTCCACTTCCGCTCCCCTATCCTTTAACATGTTTCCCTATCCTTTAACATCCTTCTCTCTATCCTTTAATATATACTACTCTCTGCAACGAGGAGCCTAAGCCTACCCAGAGAATATATTACGCAAGAGGGTTCATAAAGCGACGTAAAGAAGACATAGGGTCGGCTAGGGCAAGCTAATTCAGTCCTCTGCCAAACTACAGCGCCACACGCCTCATTTTAGGGTCGGATTTGTTGACAAAGTAGATGGATCGTATGTAGGCCGAGGCACGTAGGGAAGCAGTATAGAGGGCATTATGTTTTCATCTTTCTCTTTTTTTTTTCCTTTTTCTTTTTTGTTAACTCGTAATGCCTTGCTAGCTTGTACACAGCTACTCTACTACATATTTTCATAATTTAAATTATTTTTAAGGTGTATACTACTGATCACGCTTTAGTTCTTGAATGATTGAAGATGGACGCTTTTTTTTTGGGGGGGGGGGGGATTTGTAGCAATGAAATCTCGTAGGTTTTACAGACGGAAACCAAAATGATTTCATAAATTTATAATGAAATACCGAATTATCATCTGTCATGACAATACACACACAAACCACACTGTCATTGCAGGGGTCAGAAAGTACCGGTCATTTACCTTTACTACAGGGGGTCTGGGGAGGTGATGGTAATTTTCCATAATTGCCCAGATCTGGGTAGTGTTGGCTATTTACACTCACTGCAGGGGACGTGTGGAGCAGCTGGTGAGTGAGCATCGTTGAAGGGACATTAGACCGGTGGATATGATATATTAGCTAATGGTGCGATATTTTTCTATATGCGAATTGTTAACTCCTGATATCGACAAAATATACCACAGGACATACTCTCTCGGCCTAGGTGAGGGTAACTGGGTTCGGAAATATGTATGCTCCACTGCGCCTTTATTTTACCACCATTAAGGCGAAGATACACGTGTTCGAAGCATCCTATTGAAGTACGATTGGAATAATACCTTGTACATTTTCGACGTCATATTGAAGCACCAGTGTCATAGACAGACTCGTTCCATTATCATTATTTCTTTTATCTATACCTCACCCTCGGGCCTGTAGGCTTTAATTAAGTTGCCCGTGACTCTTGCGAGGCACCGAGATTAATGAGTGTCGCTCTAGATGACACAATAGAGCTTCATGATGATGGTGGTTGGTTGTTTCTCTTTTGCCCCACAAGATGACGACACCTTATTTATACACATCACTATCAGGAGAGCAGCTATACCGTCCCTCAGATCATCTTGTAATATGGTCGGCCGGGCATTTTCTATGCCGTGAGATGATAACGATGTATGGGGCATTTTCTTGACGTTTCGGCGTAGCCAGGATACTTGCAGAACCGCATAACCATCAAATCACCTCAGAAAAAAACCTGGGTAAGCCACTGTCCCCCCGACATGTTGGTTATACTGGAGTGGATATCATTGCAACGGGCATGAAAATATGTAATCAAGGTGGATTGGATGTTCGCATCGATCCTAACAAATTTGACATCGTTCACTTGATTAAAAAAAAGTATTGTGGGTCCAAAGGCTATCGTCATACACCTTCATAATTATGTAAGATTTGTATATCAAGGTAAGGTTATTCCGTCAGGCCAAAACTATACTCACAATGAGTCACAACCCAAAAGGACTCGGTTTATTTTTTCCTATCATGGAGCATCGTACGTCGACAGGTTTAAGGGGGTGTGGGAATAAGGGGACAGGCTTGGTGGTTTTGGGGGGGTGCGGGAATCGGGGGACAGGCTTGGGGTGGGTAGAAAGTCTGTCCCACTATTCCCTCAACCCCCCAACCCCCAAAAAACCCCCAAAGCCTGTCTCCCTACTACTGCACCCTCCCAAAACCACCAAGCCTGTCCCCTTATTCCCACACCCCCTAAAGCTATTAATGTATGAACCAAGACACCCAATATAATGATGGACGTCAACATGAGAATCACAACTTACATAAATAATGGAAATCCAGCCAAAACATACAAAATATGCCTCACTAATACGTTTCTTTGAAAATGTTTAAAATAAATTTTACATCAAGGATATAACTACTAAAAGAAAATATGTACATCTTTTCAACACATACCCACACGCGTAATTAAAACTTTCCCACTCCTGACTTTTACAGGTGAATCCGATTTAAGAATTCTTGGACTTGATTAGAAGAAAAAGGAGGAAGGAAAAAATAAAATGAAAAAATTAGAAGAAGGTAAAAGTGAAGGAAAAACAGGTCGATTCTCTCTTGAAATTTTTTTACTTGTGAAGAAATGCAGGATCGATGCAGCCCATTACACTAACGATTCTAGAGAAAAAAATATATACATTGAAACTATTCATCTGTTTTGATGCATAGACAGCTCCAAAAATACCGTTTCCTTTTATATTGTACTTCTTTTGTTGACACTTTATAGTTGCATATGGAACGATTGCCTCAGACGGTAAAATCTACCAATGAAAAATCGAAACCATTTGTGACCATTTAGGCGACCAGAGAAGATGTCGGGGAACTGGAAGACACTACCGGTAATTGTTCAAACTGAGATTCAGATTAATAAAGACACCATTACTAAAGGCTTATTATAGTTATCGATTTCTGTCTGTTATTGGCTGAATTGGTAGAGTTGTTTCAAGTTCCTTCCGTACGCTGATACTTTAAGGGGAATATATGATGTTGGTAAATCTGGAACAAATGATTCTTCCAATCTATCCCAGGCAACAGGCCACCACCATTAAGTTTGTTTATCTGGTCCTGTTTCCTGACATACTTTGGAGGACTCAAGACACTCTAATGTACCAAAAGGATACTACCCCCTTAAAGTTCTTGAATAATACTTGAGCAGAATTCTAAAACTCTGGACTGTAGGAGGGATGAGGGAAGGCCTTGAGGACTGACAGTACCTGACATGAACGGGGCTCGGGAGTGTTCATAAATAAAGCCTTCTTGGGGCTGGTGGCGGGGGAATAAGAAAGAAAAGAAAAGAGGAGACAGACAGGCGGGGTGAGCATCGGGGACACCCATAAATATTCTGGGAAGTCCCTGACAACTCGAGGAAGGAGGGGAAGACAGGTGTGTGTATGTTTTTTTTTTTTTTTTTTTTTTTTTTTTTTGTGGATGTGTAGTGGAGGTAGTGAAAATAGCGATCATAGTTGGATCTTCACGTATTAAGATGTAATAATGTGTGGAATAATAGGTTGGGTGGGGAGGGGGTCATTGGTCGACTGCAGCAGACAAAATGGCAACTTAAGAGCATAATAATAAAAGAAAACAGTACCTGTATGCATGTCCTTATCTATTTTCCAAAGGCGGACCGGCATCCCAGTGACTAATTTATGATCCCATCACGCCGGGGGTTGTCAAACTTTACAGACACGGCACGATCGTGTTTAAAGTAAATCTGGGCCACGATGTTAATATCTGTCTACTCCGGAGTGGTGCTAAATGCTCTAAAGTGGCCCATCAATTCATCTGATAGACATTCGACTAACTTGTAATTCGTCAGTAATAGTAACTTCAAAGATTCAAGCATCTATCCACCCGTGCAGGGGAACTACATAGGCTGTAAAGACTCGTCTAAAATGTATGGTAATTATAAAAGAATGGAGAGTATAGAGGGCAAGAAGTGAAGAGAGGGATGGAAGGTTGGAGTGGAGAGGAGTTGTGACTTGTCGATTATAAATGATGCTGTTGCAGGGCAAATCGTGTTCGTTTCACCCATCAACCTCGACTGATAAGATAGTAAGCCTTTTAAATTATAGACATCATCTGATATCCATTAAAGTATTAGTTTCAAATTATTTCACGTACTGGTTCAGATCATGCCATTAGAACAGTGTCGTTGTATATTCAATATGATAAAAGGTGATAGTGAAGAAAAGTCAGACAGGCAGGTGGCGCCAGGCCCAACACACCACTCCCCCCTCCTCTCCCTCACCTGACACAGCACTCACTACTCATGAAGGTATCAAAGGAACACTATACAGTATATCCGTCCTGTCCTCTGGTCAAGTAAGGGCTTCATACAAACTCTAGCCAACTCTCACAGTATTTGAACAGATCATTATCAGGCCCGGGGATGAAGGATGGAGAAGGAAGGCTATAGGTTGTAGGGTGATGCAACCCTCAGCACCATTCCCTCCACCTCCTAGGAAATGAAGGATGGAGAAGGAAGGATATATGTTGTAGTGTGATGCGAGCCTCAACACCATTCCCTCCACCTCCTCCTATCTGGGCGGGATCGATACCCAACTTGCACTCACAGTTGCACCGCGACAAGAGGATGACAATTACTCGCGAACCAACGGCGGACCAATCAGCAGGGCGCCTACAGCATGACGATTACACCATGATTGTCGACTCTGATAGGGGAAAGTTATGGCACTGATTGGTACAGTTCCCAACGATAATTCCTTGATGTTGATATCTGTGAGACTGCCTGATGAATGACCGAGACACACATACTGCAAACAAACACACAAACTCTTACACATAAACAGACAAACATTGAAGAGAAATAATATGAGGAATAGAAACAATTATAAAGGCGTGTGTCAAAGATGGGTGAAAGTAGACCGGTAAAGTTTGATGATAAATCTTGACTGGTGATGTATAATTAATAGTGGACAATGGAGTTAATTTAGTTACATTCACTCGCTTTCATCCTCATTACATATCTGTTACTCTGCTTATCTATCTATCAGTGAATAATTGATCACCGACCAGTGCATCGTGTCATTATGGAGGACCTGTTCATTATTAGGACTTATACATACCAATGATAACTTTGAACTAGCACAGAGATAATTATAGTTAATTAAGACAAGTTCACTTACCCAAACATAACACACACTGTATATTTACTCTCAACACAAACTACAACAAGAAACTAGCTCACAACCAAAGGTGCTATTTCCTACAAATTCATATCTTTCACACACACACACACACACACACACACACACACACACACATTAAGAGCAAAGACACTGTATATGAACCAACTATAACCCACGTACAGTACCACCCTAATAACTCAAAATATATGATGGAATAAAAGAAAAGAAATCAACTAGTGGATGAACGAAAGAATGAATAAAGTGAGAGAGTAAGATAAGAAGGGAGGAAGGAGAGGCAGGGAGGGAGGAAAGGAGGAGAAGGTGAGCGGAAAGGAGAGGCAGTGAGGGAGGAAAGAAGGAGAAGGAGGGAGGGAAAAAAGGAGAGGCAGGGAGGGAGGGAGGAAACCAGGAGAGACAGGGAAGCGTCTCATGGTTTGTTGGGTATATATTGAGGAATCAGCGGAAGGAATGAGTGTCGCTGAAGAAGGAATATTGGCAGCCAAGGCGTGCATCCTATACTACGCTTTTGCCTTCTCTCCCACTTCTTTTTCTCCTCCGGTCTTGTATATCCTGGTGTGTATGTATGCTTCCCTCCTCGGGGCATATGCAAAACAGAGGTCAAGATGAGTTCAGTCAACTTAGGAAATTACTTTTATAATACAATATAAAGGCACCTCGTCAGAACCAATTACTTTTTTCGCCGTAATATGACACCGGTGATGTAGTTGCTTAATCGTAGGCTACTGATTCATCCAACTATCTTTTGCAGCATACTTCCTCAGTATTGTTTTGTTTAGTGACACAGGGTGGAGGAATAATTGTTATCATAATTTTATAGTCTATTTAGGGGGAGATTCTCTTGTTGGTGAATTGGAAGATCTTTGATTCCTCCAAACTATGCCAAGAAACACTTCCCCTCTTAGTACCATTGAGGGCATCTGATTTCTAGTAAACTTAGATGGAATCAATAACCTTCCAATTTGTCAACAAGAGAATCTCCCCATAAATAATTTCTTTGGCTCTAATAGTTATGAAGAAAGCTCAAGGCGAGGCTCATGGACACTTCACTATAAAAAACCCACTTGGGGACAACACATTCAATGAAACAACAATATAATAATACCCTCATAACTATTCCTGTCCCGGGTTATACTATACGGTACAATACCAGTAATAAAGAGAAATATTAGTGAATCAGATATCCATAGATGCCTACACCATTGCAACACTGTATTACCAATTGTATTACGGAGTGTGCTTGTATACTCTTAAAAGTGATAATGTTAAGTTTCTATGTAGCAATGAATGTGAGCATATGTTTGTATTTCTGTTGATGAATGTGTGCATGATAGGCAATCACGATCCCGAGTGTGTGTGTGTGTGTGTGTGTGTGTTTCGCGGAAGTCTGACTCATTAATGATGCCCCGTGTGATTATTCCATTCATCTATCAACCATTTATTCGGGGGCACAATCAGTCATTAAGTGTATTCAGTCAGGTACAGTGATCAGTCCGTCAGTCAGTCACTCAGCCGCCTTTCAGGTAACATACAGGCTAGTTATGGTCACTCAAATCACTCATTGAATGGGATCAATGGAGGCAAAATCATATCTAGGTCAGACACTTCATTAACACACATCGGGCTCGTCACTCAGGATTCTGATATCTAATTTCTTCTAAACGACGGCCAAGACGGATTTATCAGATTCATCTTATATGATTCCAATATGAGAACCAGTTCTATGCAGACCGAAATGACAGAGAACAATGCATATCTGCAATAACATTAGTTTATGCATCTACGAATCAATAAATAAATATTACTGACAACATCAGAACGATGTAGGGTTTACATGTTACAAGCATCAGTGTTGATTGTCAATGTAACGAGTAACAATTGAAATATTATAATTTCCTATAATATACAGAATAGTACCGGTACTCTTTAAGACGGAAGCTATTATTTATGGAAAAAGTTAAAATATCAATATTTTTTGGACGTCACTATTGCTACCCCCAAAGAGGAATAATCGATTGAGGATACTTATACATTAATAAGGAAAGGTTTAATCTGTATATCAAGTTGCTATTCATCCTTAAGACATCTTGTGCAGTTGCTCTTCACACTTGTCTCTATTGTACATTGACGAAGCTCACCATATTCGATAGCCAATGACGTTAAACTTTGCTAATTAATATTTTCAGATTTGTCACTCAGGATTCCCACACCTGAACAGATCCCACTAAAATTCTGCAACGCATACGCGGTTATTATATACTGTATATATCCACTAACTGTAGTAGTTTGTTTTATGAGGCAGATTAGGAAATCCCCAACAATTCCACAAGCTCGTTCAACAAATTACGTAGCACCAGGGAACTAAATTATCAAAACAAAATAAATAATATCATTTATGAGATTCCCGAGCTTGGGAATGTTACTAAGACCTTTAGCCAATGGAAAATTAGTCCAGTCAGAATAAAAAAAAAATGATCTCTACCGTAACGTAACACTAATTTAATCATTCGCCCCTCTCCTATTTCAACCCAGTAATTAAATCATTCTCGTTCACTGGATCAATGAAGTGGTCAATCAACTACCACATTTCTATTTTTTTTTCTTTTCGTACAGTTGTCTCCATTAATGCACTATTCACTTTTCTATCATCGATATCTTCTGCCCGAAAAGATCTATATAATCATCATATCCATAGATCGACAGGTGAATTCATCCATCCACTGTTTTTCCATTCACTCTCTTCCATTCACTCTCTCCTATCTTCCACTCTCTTCCATTCACCCCCTCCTATCTTCCACTCTCTTCCATTCATTTTTCCACACTCTTCCACATACCCTCCGAAAGTTCAACCATTCTATCCACTTTCCCCGAGGCAGTCATCCACCCACTCCCTTCCCCCACACAACCTGTCCACATGTCTTCCATCCACCCAGGGCCTCGGGGTACCATGAACACAACCATCACATCTCTCAACCCCACCCTGCCCCTACCCACCCACACCTCTCAACCCTACCCTGCCCCTACCAACCTACACCTTTATACCCACCCTGCCCCTACCAACACACACCTCTCAACCCCACCCTGCCCCTACCAACCCACACCAGTCCTTTATACCTACAATGTCTCATCTATACCCACATCTTTGCTCACCCTACCTCACCTACCAACAACTTTACCTATGCCCTGCCTCACCTACCCATATTTATGCTTACTAATCCAAATCTTCATCTACCCTGCCTCACCTTCCAACACCTTTACCTACCCTGCCTCACCTATCCAAATTTATGTTCACTCACCCAAACATTTGCCTACCCTGGGTAAACTATCCACATTTTTACTCACCTTTCCTTCCCAACCCAAATATATACCAATACTGTTTCACTCTTCCACACCCTTAACCATCCACCCTCACTCATCCTTCACTTCTCTACCATCCTGCCTCACCCACTGTGTTCCGTCTCATCTATATCTTCAATACCATTCCACCTTTATGCGTCACTCTTTCCCCTTCCAACACAATCAGGTAGGGTGAAATCAAAATGTTTTCCTCTTATCACCTCTCACCCCCTAACAAGGTTACGGTACTTCAATCTCTTTTACTTGGCCATAATGTTCATATTTCTATCTCTGTCTCTGTGTATGTTTATATGTAATACGTATGAATGTGTTTATTTGCCTATTTTTTATCCTTATGGTACAATGCACACTAAATTTCAACATTCTCCTCTCTTGCCTAATTTCTCTCTCTCAAGATGAGCACGCAGCACCTGGCAGTCGACACAAACATCCTCTTTTCTGCCTCTGTTACGAGTCCTCGATATTCAAATGCCTTTATGCACACGATTAGGAAACGATGAAACAACTTACTCCAATCCATGACTCCTCCCATTTTTGTTTAATAATATTCGAAGAAACACAACGTACACAAATATTACCAATAAATTATATTGTGTTTTTTACTCTTTTTTCTATATCCACAGTAGTAGTAAAGCTTTGTGGCCACGAAATTACCCTGAGCTTCTCCTTCTTCCATATTACTACCATTACCAGCCATCCAAATAGCCACTAAACCTCCACACAACCCAACCCTCCCTCCCACCATTCAATTCCAGAACACTTCTCTCACAGTTGCCAATTCAGCGTTCTTGTATGGCAAATGGCTAACTGTGCTTCATTTTTAATCACAGCTTTGATGGATTAAATTTGTGTGCACGAAAACATTCGCAGCTTATTGTCATTACCCACAGAAGTTTGCACAATGTAAAAGAAATATATATACATAATCGATAGCAAAAAACAAAACAAAAAAACGATACATTGGTATAGATGAGCCACATACCATTAAGCAGCCTTCCTCCTACATATACTAAAATCCTCCTCCTCCTACATATACTAAAATCCTCCTCCTCCTCTCTCTCTCTCTCTCTCTCTCTCTTACACACACACACACACATACCTAGCCCTGCAGCCACGCCAGCTGGTGTGTGAGTACGCGCAGACTGCAACAGGTGGTCCAGATCTGTAATGGCGCCTTGTTGTTTCACTCATCTTTCCCTTGGCTCTTTTCCTTTGTATAACACCTGTTGCTCTTAACATTCCTCTACAAACTTTTTTTCTTTTTGTGCTTATAATTACCAAATGTTTTCGCCTAATCTGACTTGGAGAGCAGGGTGTGAGGAGCGTGAACAGACCGATGGTTATCACGTATGATTTTTCTCTTTAGGGACGTGTTCATTTGTTAACGAAATGGGTTCCCGAGAGACACCGACTTGTATTCTCAGTGGTTATTAATGTAGTATGCAGTTTGATTTAACGATACCACAAAATCCTTCTTCACAATGTTGCCCTTTTTTAGATATAGATTTATCATTAATTTGCAGCCAGCCATTTCGATCCCATAGTATTGTTCTTAAATTATATACAGGGGAGTTTAATAATATAATTTTTTTTTTTGGAATATCCCCATATCCTAAAAAAAAATGGATTTTCTATTTGATCATGATCAAGAAAATCTTACCATTAGCAAGACTAAAAATAAACATCATACCAATTATAAGCCAGTTTATATTTAAATAGTTTATATGTACATTACTACATGGCTTCATCTATCGTACTATTGGCAAATTTGATGGTAAAACAAGAGCACACCAGTCTTTAGATTAACTTTAGATTTAAATTTAGATTAAGTGCAGCACCTTCAACTAGAACCTATAATTAACCTGCACTCGTTGATGAATTATCTCAAAATTTTACCTGTGAAATCAAGAAACCATGAGTGCAAAATCAACTCGGGTTACTCAATTCACCACTTAGTCAGGCATTCAGTTCTCCACTCAGTCACATATCCACTGGTCAGTAAGCCAGTAGTTCTCTGTTCAAACTGTCAGTTCTTCATCAGCCAATCAGTCAGATATCCACCAAGCCAATCATTCGGTTCTCTGTCTGGCAAACCACTCAGTCAGGCTTCCACTCGAACAGTATCTCATCAGCCAGTCAGTCAGTTCTCCACTCATTCAACCAGGCACCTCATCACCATCACAGTCATTTTTTTCCTGTCAGTAGGTATTCCCATCAACCAATCCTTTCTCCTGCCAACAAGTCCGTCAGTTCTACGGCCGCCCAACCAGACAGACAGACAGACAAACGGCCAGACAAAGACAGTCAGACAACTTGCTAGCAAGCAGACTGACAAACTTACAGTCAGTCTTCCAGCCAGACTGTTTTCAAGCTAGAAAAGAAAATTTTCAACATGATCAGTCAACCAGTTCTCCACTCAACCTGTCAGTTTGTTGCTCACTCAGGCTTTGGCCAACCAGCCATCCAGTCAACCAGCCAACCCTCCCACAAATCTTGGAGATAGGAAACACAATCAGAATTTTTTCCTCGTATTTTTTACTTTCGTATCCCAAAGGGTAAAAACACTCATTACTCGGAATAAAAAGAGACCGGAGATTACAGCCTGTGGTTCGCCAATTAAGGGAAAACTAATTGTTAGCGAGGATGGCATCAGAAGATAGGCAAATGATTACGAGAAATTACAAGTCCCGAGACAGTCCCTCTGCAACAGCACACTCATGCAACATATACATCATGGTGGGTCCGTCTTGTAATCACTTGCTGATATCGCTGTGCAAAGTCAAATGACCTACAGCTATACCGTGAAATTAAAGTTACCTTGTCTAGTTTCGTTGTGTTGATACTGGCCCGAATTATTGCTCATAAGGCACGAGATGCAAATCGTATAACAGGGTTGGTGTGATTCGATTCCACGTCCTCGCTCTGTAAAGTCAAATGACCTCCAGCGATTGGGTGAAATTATACATTGCCACCTCGTCAAGATTCCTAATATATGTTGGGATTCTTTTTTACAACAACAGATAAGAGGATAAATTATATAGAAAACGGGTTGATGAATATCTCATTTCCTTTGTGATCTAAGGTATATATACATTTACATATATATTATTCTCCCTTGATATAGATGTGGTTCCATAAAGATATATCCACTTCATTTCTAGTTCTATTCATCTTTTCACATTCGCTGATTTATCATTAAGTTTCTTTTATGGACAAAGCAGACCCCGAGGTCAGAGGAAGGGCACATGTTCAAGCAGCCCCTCCCATTATTATCTAAGCTTCATCCATTACAGTGCTCGTTTATTTACGAGAACACATAAATGTATATACCAAATTACAAAGATATATGATAATTATGTGGTTGTGGGGTGGGTCCTTATTAGAATGCAAATATTGTATCTGCACCAAGGAGATTTATGCTCTATGCAGTCCAGATAACCACAAGTACCAGGAATGTGTAATTTAAAGAAGGTAAAAATTTCACAACATATGTGTAAAATTATCTTATGAACATTTAAGAATTAGTCCTTACCAAATTTGCATAGATACCATGTTACATATTTAGTTTGAGTGTGATTATGATACAGAGACATTGTATAGAGAACTCGTTTGGTTGAGATAGACTACGAACATAAGGAGCGAAGTATGAGTGCTGTCTTGTACATAAAGTATTGCCAGATACATAAGATGATAAATTTAACTTTTATTGGCGACGCCACTGATTACCACACATACACACACACACACACACACACACACACATACACAATCCAACTCATGATATCGCCCTCGGCTCATGACATTTCTAATTAATTAAAAACTTATCAAGGCAGTCCTCAGAGGAGGGTCCTTAATTAAAATCCAACCTTTTAATTGCGTCTCCACGACTACAACCAGGCCATCACAATAGAGAATCTGCACACCAACACTCCACTACCAACCACTCCACCACCACCACCACCACCACGGCAATAATATCTAATTCAACTACTCATCGTCATTACCAAACTCTCTCTCTCTCTCTCTCTCTCTCTCTCTCTCTCTCTCTCTCTCTCTCTGTATGTATGTCTCTGTCTGTCTCTTATATTTGGAATGTTTATACTTTCTCTCTCTCTCTCTCTCTCTCTCTCTCTCTCTCTCTCTCTCTCTCTCTCTCTCTCTCTCTCTCTCAGTGCCTGTTTAGCTTAAACACTAATGCAACTAGAAACCATGGATGGAAACTAGACTTGAAACGCTTCCGCCATAATACGTTAGGTAATTTCTTCAGATATAAAATCTGCAATGTCTGGAATCAGCTACTAGCAGAGGTAGTTGATAGTTCCTCGATAGAACAGTTCAAGACACAGTTAGACAAAGTTCTGCCAAGCCTGGTAGAGTTAAAGTGATTGTTTCCTCCTTTCCTGTACAAAATTTTCCTAGTCTGGCCTTTTTTCCTCCGGGTTAGGTACATTTCCATTTCCATACCCGCAATGCGGGTGGAAGAGGTGGGTGGGGAGAGCCTTCTCTTTACTATAATTTTCTCTCACTATTAGTTAGCAACTACTACTTCACTTACGGTATCTCCTTGGTATGGGTCGTAAGACCTTTTGAGGTGCTACCTGTCCTTGTAATTCACACACACACACACACACACACACTAACACACACGTTATCTCGAGGTAGGTTATGGGCATGAAATCCTTCCTTCATATAAACTGACATACGTCCCTTTGAAGCCAGCTACATATATACCTAAATCAAATGGCCACAATAACCTTCAACCACACGAGTCGCAACAAACATATGCATAATTACACGGGTGCACATCTAAAGTCAGACACATTCTCTCCACAAACACGTTCAGTTAATTACTGATGTGCATCCTGTATCGCTCAATACGACAATAACATGGCTTGCCTCTCTCTCTCTCTCTCTCTCTCTCTCTCTCTCTCTCTCTCTCTCTTACACACACGCACGTCAACCACAATAATTGAGAGAGAGAAACACACACACCCTAAGCCAGACAATATCACACCCCATGCCTCCATAACTCTCCCTTGCCATGTAGCAAGTCTCTGCCCTACCTACTATTTACCCTTCATCAGGATCCCATTATCATCCCCCCTTCATCGCTCTGGTGCTAGTTCTCTTCTCTCTGGTTGGTACTTCCCTTGCACAGTTGTAATTATTATCTCTCTTTCATTCCCTCTCATTCTCTCTCCTTCTATTACCATTCTCTCTCTCTCTCTCTCTCTCTCTCTCTCTCTCTCTCTCTCTCTCTCTCTCTCTCTCTCTCTCTCTCTCTCTCTCTCTCTCTCTCTCTCTTCTTCTCTTTCATTATCTTGCGTCCCCACACTTCATCTCGAAATATCTATGTTTACCATCGTAAACGGAGATTAGGGAAGGTTATGTTTTTAGCTGTGTTTGTTTGTTTGTTGGTTGGTTGGTTCGCAAGATACAAACGTAACTAAAATATTACTAAAAGATTTTTATTATAAATTTCATAAAATGGTTTGGCATTAGAAAACATAACATCTTTGTGAATTCAGATTTGATCAAGATTATAAATGAGTAGACCTATATTTGAACTGTAATAGGTATGAATGAGGGTGAAGTATGGGTGGACAAACCATATATAAACTTTAGTTGGAGTTTGAGAAGTAATATTCTCCACTTACTCTATATTTTACAATTATATATTTTGTTTCGTTCTTTTATTCAGTCTGTCTGTCTTTGTGTCTGCCAGTCTATTTTTCTCCCTGTTTCTATCAATCATTCTTTCTTTTACCCTCGTTGTGCTGCAGTTTCTGGTACTCCATTACATCTACCTCTCATCTCTTTCCCTCAACATCAACGGCTTTCCCTGCTCTACCACCCTCTTTCCCCTCCTTTGCAAATCATTTTATCCTTGCTCTCTTCCCCTCTCAGGTCATCTATAACTTTTTTTCCACTTAATCTGCCCTTCCCCTACTTATTTCATCAATTGGCTGGTACCCCTCCCTTCCATCCATCCACCCACCCCCCATGGCGCTATCCTGTTACCCTCGGCCACGTTAGTTTTACCTGCCAGTAGTAATTGGGTGAGTGTAGTCAGGTGTGCAGGGTGTAACAAATTGGGTTGTGGAGGGGTCGAGTTTATATTTTGTCCACTACTTATTTACTTCTATAATATTGCTTGTCCTCCTACTTTTTTTAAGTATCTCGTTCGTACTATCTAGTTTGCTCTGTACGTTCTCATAATATTCATCTTTTAATGGGTCGAAAACCAGACATACTAAATTTATAATCCGTAGGCAAACTGAAACTACAGGAACCCCAATATAATAACTAGATAGAAAATGAGATATTTTGCTAAACTTCTTTTATCCTTACAATTTGTAATTCGCACCCGACTGCATGTTATTCTTATCGTATTATGCTTTGGTCACCTGATTAACGAGAAAATACACACAAACACACACACATTCCCATCAAATTTATACCACTATAGTCTGGTTTTTATATTATACAGAATGGGAATATAGAAAGCTCTCTCTCTCTCTCTCTCTCTCTCTCTCTCTCTCTCTCTCTCTCTCTCTCTCTCTCTCTCTCTCTCTCTCTCTCTCTCTCTCTCACACACACACACACACACACACACACACACTACCCCCGTATACTCGCGCTCATTAACTCTCCATCACAACTCTGCTTCCCAAACTCTGCCCGGACGACGATAAAACTTGTTGTAACTTCTGCGACCTATCACTTACCCTCCATTTCATCTGGTACTTCATCATGACACATCTGTTCTCTCCTTCTCCCACCTTCCTTCTTTCTCCCTCTTCTTTAGTCTCTCTGTCTCTGTCTGTCTCCCTCCTGGTTTCGCTCTCACGCTCGGCTGTCTTACTTTCTCGCATCTTGCTCTCTCTCTCTCCTCTCTCTCTCTCTCTCTCTCTCTCTCTCTCTCTCTCTGCAACATATTTTTTTATATTATATCTCCCTCTCCTTCCTTCATTTCTTCCCCCTCATCTTCGTTTATCTATCTTTTTAAACTTTTTTTCTCCGCTCCCCCTCTTCATTCATCTCTTCCTTTTTATCTTCCTCTCTCTCTCTCTCTCCTCCTCCTTATAAATATCTGTTTCGATCGCCTTCTATTCTCTACGTCTTTCTCTCATTGTCGTCCTCCCCCCTTACTTTTCTCATTCCCTTTCATCTACTCATTCGTAAAGATCAATTCACTATCATCTTCTATACATCCTATTTTTTCTCCTCACTCTTATACCACAAATTTATAAGATTTTTAACCATTTGGCTGGTTCTCTCTCTCTCTCTCTCTCTCTCTCTCTCTCTCTCTCTCTCTCTCTCTCTCTCTCTCTCTCTCTCTCTCTCTCTCTATCTATCTATCTATCTATCTATTTATCTCTTTCTGTGTGTGTGTGTGTGTGTGTGTGTGTGTGTGTGTGTGTGTGTGTGTGTGTGTGTGTGTGTGTGTGTGTGTGTCCCCTTGCCTCCTGATTCTCGTACACCCCCTCCATCATGTCATGCCATCCATCTTTCTTCTTTCCCCTATCACTCTCCTGCCCGCACTCCTTCTCACCCTCCATCCATGCTGTTCTTTCATTTCATCTCTCTCTCTCTCTCTCTCTCTCTCTCTCTCTCTCTCTCTGTTTATATATATTAGGGATATTTCATATTAATTCCTAATGATGCAAACAAACCCACTAGGAATGTATACATTCAATAGTCTACAATATTATGCACCTCTCTCTCGCTCTCTCGCTCTCTCTTTCTCTCTCTCTCTCTCTCTCTCTCTCTCTCTCTCTCTCTCTCTCTCTCTCTCTCTCTCTCTCTCTCTCTCTCTCTCCTTTCCCCTTTCCCTATTCATCAATGTCCACGTCCATCACCCGCAAACATACACTCTCTTCCATCCTCATGTGATTATACATTTTTTCCTCCTTCCCTTCCTCCCCATTTCGCAAGTTTATCACCTGCGTCTATTCTCTCCCCTCTCTTCCCTCCACCCATGTATCTTCATCAGGTGTTCGCGAAAGAGGGGCGAGAACAGAAGGGGGAAGATGGGAGACAGCGACAGACTAGGTGGAGGAAGCAGACAGGAGACAGACAGACGGTGACCAGATAAGAGATTGACGAGTTTGGTGACAGTAGAATATTTACTATATTTTAATCTGATCTTATAAATTGTTATGTACACTTAAGGTGGTAATTCTTTTTTGGTACATTGGAGTGCCTTGATTCCCCCAAAGAATGCTAGGAAACAGGACCAGAAGAGCAAATATAATGGTGTTCTGTTTCTTGGAATAGTTTGGAGGATTCAGTTGCTCCAGATTTAACAACACAATACTTCTCCCTTAAAGATCTGCTTAACACTGGCCATAGAATTCATATCTGCAACTTAATGTTATGACAGGTGAAACTCGCAAAACCTTGAAAATATAAATAAATAAATAAAGAACCGAGTCAATAGTAATAATATTGAAACAGAAATGAAGTACAAGGGAAGATCAGAATAAAGCGACGAAGGAAGAAAGACAAACGAAGTAATAACAAAAGAAATTAAATCAACGTAAACAAAAAAAAATCTATTAAACGATGGAAGAGTTGAGTGAAGTCACCAGAGAACTAAATGAAAAGGAGAAGTTGAATTATAAAAGAAAAGATTTAGACAACGAAAGAACTGGTGAATGAAGAGCAGATAAAAAAGATCAGAATAAGTTGACGAAAAACAGAATGTTAAAATACATTAGGACAGAAGAAATGGGGAAAAAATTATATGAAAACAAAAATTAAAGGATGCCCGGATAAAAGTAGAATAGAAAATGAAAGAAGAGGTGAAAGAAGTGAAGAAGGTCGGACCACCCATCACAACACCACCAACAAGAGATGGTTTACCTGGGTGGGTTAAGTTAAGCCTGACCTCTCTTCTCCCACCTGTAGTAAATTATAGGCCTACCTAGGGTTACAGGCAAGGCCATATTTATTTTCGCTTCCCTCCATCACCTCCCATCCCTCTCTTTCTCTTTCTTTCTTTCTCTCTCTCTCTCTCTCTCTCTCTCTCTCTCTCTCTCTCTCTCTCTCTCTCTCTCTCTCTCTCTCTCTCTCTTTATATATATATATATATATATATATATATATATATATATATATATATATATATATATATATATATATATATATATATATATATATATATATATATATATATATAACCAATAAAATATAACTTTTCTCTCTCTAGATTATCGCCCACCTCTCGCTTTTATCATTTCCATTTTGCTTTACTACTCTTCCCTTAATGCCGGTAGTTCAATGGAAGAATTACTGAAGACATCTTCATAAAATCTATAGACCAGTCTTTAATTGCAGTTCCATGAAACCTTATTATATTACTTCTCATTTTATCCACCAACTCTCAGCCTGCATCTCATTTTCCACAACCTCATAATTCATCACCACCTCTCACAGCTGCTGCCTTTTACATTGCACGACTTCCTCTGACCACAGCCACCGACGTAAACACCAACCACATCTTCCTCGACCATTACCACCACATCTTCTTCCACCATTACCACCACATCTTTCTCTCTCTACCACCACTACTACCACCACCACCAAACAAGACCTCTTTCTCCCCTCGAGCTCACCCACCCCGGGCGATCCGATTTCAAGGGCAATATTACGAGACATTTTAATTATTAGAGCGGCCCCACGTGAAGACAAAGCGTGAGAAAGGTATTACTGGGGCCGTAGGAGTCACGCAATAGGGGCCAGGCAGTGTGGGAAGCTCCTCGTACGGTTACTAAGGCCTATAATGGTAATAAACCCCATGCCGTCATTTGTATAACCCACCGCAGCACTAAGGGTCGTATTCATCAACCATCGGGTGGAATAAACTAATTATATTCAGAGCTATGATATCCATAGTGATTTTTAAGAACTACCAGGTGTTTGTGAAATGATATGACACCGAAATAATGATAATAATAATAATAATAATGTGTATACATTGTGATAGGTGTAGGTGAGTGGTGAAGGAAACACGTGTAGAGAATATAATACTTTAATCCTAACTAGTTTCGCCTACTGCTAATTCGAAGAAGTGTGATATATTCCTCACCACTAAGGAAAATAATATATGAAGAGAATTATAATGATTATTATAACGACCATCATTATCATCATCACTAATTTCATCATTCACAATATCATACACGTTTTTATCACTTTCATCTTCTTTATCCCTATGACCTACATATTGTACATACCTACCTACATACCAACATATACATAAAGTACATATACACGTGCCTTTACCTCTCTTCTTCCCTACTAACGACAGTCAGACCCTACATCGCTCCCAGCTATACTATTAATTAAAGTCCACCTCACCTGTTCATTAGGGGTGTGAGCCTACTTCTCTACCCTTAACACTCCTTTCTCTCCTGCCTCCATATACCTACCCTTACCCCTTCCTTCCTCCCTCCCTCCCTGCCTCCATATACCTACCCTTACCCCTTCCTCCCTCCCTGCCTCCATACACCTACCCTTACCCCTTCCTTTCTCCCTACCTCCCTGCCTCCATATACCTACACTTCCCCCTTCCATCCTCCCTCCCTGCCTGCCATACACCTACTCTTACCCCTTCCTTCCTCCCTCCCTGCCCTAATATCTACTCTTACCCCTTCCTTCCTCCCTCCCTCCCTCCATGCCCATACACTTCCTTTCTTCTTCTCCAACTCTCTCTCTCTCTCTTTCTCCCACTCAAACTTCCTTCCTCTCTTCCCATTTCTCTTTGCTATTTCTCTCCTTCCTCCACTTTCAAGATTACCCTTCTGTTTCTCTGTACCATTGTTTTATTTCTATCTTTCACTCTCTTTCTCTCTTACTCTCTTTCTGTCCGTTCTTATAGTCCCTCTTGCTTTCTTCTCCCTGTATCTTTCCCCATTCGTCCTTAAGCTTTTATTCCTTCTACCCTTCCACCCTTCTCTCTACATCTTTCCTTACTCTATGTTCATTGTTCAATTTCATTAAATTTGTCACTCTCCTTCACTTTTAACCTACTTTTCCACCTCACAATTTTCTCCGCTTCTCTTTCCATTCATTCACCTAATCTTCCCCCCACCCACACCCTCATATTCTCTCTCTCTCTCTCTCTCTCTCTCTCTCTCTCTCTCTCTCTCTCTCTCTCTCTCTCTCTCTCTCTCTCTCTCTCTCCACACAGACTTCTACTATACAACCTTGCCCACCACCTCCCTATATAGGCCTCCTTCTATCCTCCCCTACCCCTCATGTGCCATCCCCTCCTCCCCCTCCTCTATACTTCACATCTTCATAACCTCTCTCCCAACTCCACTCGCCCTAGACTCTTTGATAATAACGCATGGCCTACATAGTGCCGTGTAGACCGACCCCCAATTTATTATTCTCAAGGTAAAATTATAGATCGGACGAGGTCGTTCCACGTGTTCTTCTTCATCTTTTAATTATTTTGTTGCAGCTCCTGTTACGGTAATCCCACGGAACATTCATTCTTGTTTCTGCGATTGGTTATTTTCACGCATGTATTAATTACCCTTTTTCATATCACACTACCTGATATTCTGCTTGACTCTGTAATCATCATTCTTCATACTCCTTTTCCTTCTTTTTCACCTTCCCCTCTTTCTACCTCTTCTTCTACTTTCTCTTCCTCCTCCTCCTTCACCTCCCCCTCTTCCTATCTCTACACTCCACTTCTCCTTCCTTCTCCATCTCCACCTGCGTCATTCTTTTAGTTCAAAAGTTACTTCGTCCTTTCATTCTTATTCTAGTGTTTCTCCCTCCCCCTCCCCCTCCTCCTTCTCCTCCTTCAGCCTCCCACATCTCCCTACCAAGTCCTCGCCTTTCCTGTAACTCCTGCCTTCCTCGTCTTCTATTACTCACGAAGTTCAGACCCTTTGTCCTGCCGTCCCACCCACTATTTCTCCCTTCCACCCACACAAAGTTACTTACTCCCTTTTTATTCCTTCCCACATAAAAAAATTCAACTCCTCACCCTCCCACATAAAATTCCTTTCCCTCTCCCTCCAACACAAAATTTCTTTCCCTCCCTCTTTCTCCCACTCAAAATTCCTCTCCCTCTTTTTCTCCCCCACAAAGTTCTTCTCCCTTTTCTTCACACAAACTCTATATCCCTCTTTCTCCCGCACTATCTCTATCTCCCTCTTTCTCCCATGCACACAAACTCTATCTCCCACTTCCTCCCACACAAACTCACTCTATATGTTCCTCTCCCTTCAGCACGAATTTGTTCTACCACTCCTTCCCACCACCGTTCCATTCCTACACAAAGTTATATTCCCTCTTAATCCCGAGTGAGTTTCCCTTCTTGCATGTTGCGTGCCTTATTTTCCTCCCTGTGTTTCTCTTCTCCGTCCCACACAAAGTTGCCCTTCCTGGTACCCACAATTCCTCTTTGTTCCTCCCAAAAGTTACTCTTCCTCCTGTCCAAATTTCCTCTCCCTTATCATCATCCGCCACCCCTTTCTTTCTCTCCTTCTCCTCCCTTTAATCGATCCTTCTTCATCTCTCTCTCTCTCTCTCTCTCTCTCTCTCTCTCTCTCTCTCTCTCTCTCTCTCTCTCTCTCTCTATTTTCTCCGCCATTCTTGTTTCCCTTCCTCTCAAATTTCCTCTCAGCTTTTCCTCCCTCTTTACCCTTTCATAATTTCTCTCCTTCCTTCCACTCTTCCTTTCCTTTGAAGTTTTCTCTCCCCTGCCTTGAGGTCGAACCAGTGGCCTCCAAGTCGTCCTCCTGAGCCCAACTATTTGCCAGTAATTATAAGGCAGGCACCTCACTTATTGGACCGGCGCCCTCCTCTTCTGCATATTTTCACCTACCCGAGGCTTCTGGCTGTGTCCATATCTGTGTGTGTGTGTGTGTGTGTGTGTGTGTGTGTGTGTGTGTGTGTGTGTGTGTGTGTGTGTGTGTGTGTGTGTTTCGTGTACACTTAACAATTCATGATTTGCTTGATGTACAGGTAGCAACAAACAGAGTTCATATTTCATTGATGTAATCTCTTGGCACATTTGTTAATATTATTTTATATACAAATGGTCACCTCAGTCAATGGACAAAATAGGTCCAAATCGTGATTGAGTATATTCCATTTGCATTTTATTTTTTCAGCAATAATCATACGTAGAATGTATATCAAATTATTCTTTACGGAAGGATTTTTTTTTCTCCTGCACAATCAATACAAGCAGTTCATTCCAACCAATGGAGTTTCAAACTAATTGAATGAATTTTCGGACCATTTGATTTGCACTTTCAGTTTGTTATTTGTATCTCTTTTGGTTTAGTGGTTTCTGATCCATACAGTCCAGCAATACTGTCGGCAACCGTACATGTTCTTTGGCTCCTATCCACAGTTTTTTGGCCCAAGTGCTAATTGAATATCTCGGTTAATTAACGCTACGCACATCTAATCCAACTTGCCCTGCTAACTTCCCCTCAACTGTGCCAGGACGACTGAATATGCGAGTCTGCCTGCCCGCCTGCCTGGAACTCGATGGTGGAATATATAGTCAATGACGACCAGACCAGACCAGAGCAAGCACACAGCTATCCACTTCCATGCATAGTGAGTGCGGTAACCAGAACGAGGTGGTAGGAGCACCAAGGAAGCAAGGGACTGAGGTAAAGCGATAAAGGTGTGCAAATAATAGGAAGGTGGAATGTGAGACACGTTTGTACACCTACTCACCTCCATACACTAACAATGTAGCGCACTATACAATCCCAGTGTAACACCTATATAACACATGGTACTACACCTACAAAGTACACTACACAACACCCAAAAGAATCCCTGTGAATGACAATAACACCTCCAGACCACCAAAAAACCCACCCTACAGTCTTGACTTAAACAAAAATCCCATTAACCTAACACACACGTTTACATAAATTTTACAGCCCCCGGACCACTATCTTGCCCGCATCCTCCGCCCCGCACTAATCTCTGCCTCCATCTCTGACGTTATCTCCGGCTTTGTCTCCCGGGCGGGGCCAGGCGTGTAAACATCTCTCTCACGCAAAGCCAACACCACCCGCCCCTCACTCGTCCTGCTACAGTGAGTCTCTGGCCTCCTACACACCTGCCTTGCATGCCTTCTTCCCTCTCTGACTTCACAACATCTGCCCCTCTGATTTCACGGTCTTCACAACTTCATGGTGTGTTCCTGAGTGCCTTCCATTCCTCTTAAATTAGCTGGAGGATTGAGTGGGTCTTAATTTTACCATGTGACAACAAAACTTAATCTTGGATAATACCTATCTTCATTCTCTTGTCAGTGTAGAATCATAGGGTTACAAAACAGCATATAAATAATTCAACATCAAACGACCTGCACTTATAGACGACAGAGAAGCTGGATTTACATTCATATTGCTGAACATAATCTTACCTTTGATACTCTTCTTTCACAGACATTCATGATTATTACAAGTTCCACAAGTACACAAGATATGGTAACATGTAATCTCCGGGGAGTAATGAGTATGCAAACTCCATCAAACTCCCCAAAAGACGCAACTGGATTTTTGTTTTGCCTAATACGAATTTGGAGCAGAGATGAATGAAGATTACCAGAACGAAGCTGTGTATTAGAGGTGACAGGGATGGGTATCAGGGGTGACGTGGTGTCCCAAGTGTTCCCGTCACCCACCACCACCCGGGCTGGGACACACATTCTCAAGGTGGGTGCGGTTTTACGGTCGTATTCCACGTCGTTCGAATAGAAGTTTTTACACCCAAACAAGAACATTGGGTGGAATAAATGCCATCAGGTTTGTGGTATCATAAATAATTGTCAGTCCAATTATCCGGTGTGCAGAAGAAAGGACAACAAGGCTCTATAGAAATTATATTCTAGATTTTTTTTTTTTTTTTGTCATTTGAGTTTAATTTGGATTGATAATTAATACGCTTAAAAGTCACGGACTGATTTCTTTTCCATTCAGTCAACCTCGAGTATGATTTGCTGAAACACATACTAATATAATCTCTATCAATCACACAAAAACGAGGCATAACCCAATCAAGTGTGACGTCTCCATTATTGACATAGGCTCTCCTGGAAAAGAAAATAGACTGAGTTGGTGCTCACCTGAGAAATACTCACCCCGTCACCCACCACCACCACGCCCTGCTGGGACACACACAGCAGGTGGTGGTGGTGTCCTGGTGGTAAGGTAAGTTGAGGGGGAGATACCACGGGCACGCTTTCCTTCGTACTTTGGTTACATTCAGGTTTCGTACGTCCTACAACTTTATCTGAGGTACTATAAATGAACTAACGATCTGAGCCGAGCAAGTCTTACTTAAGGATGAAGGAGGATGGTCGTAGGGACTAGATGCTCGTGTAACAGACCTTGAAGCCTGGCCTCAATGATTGTTTGTCTGCCCTGAGGAATAGTACGCATACCCACACGTACACTGACGACCTAAACTTCTGTCGTATCACGTATCCAATGATGAACTTTGGCGTTTACAGTGTCCCAAATAGAGAAAAATGTCCTCACAACTCTAGATCCTGGCCAGGCATGAAACACATCTGTCTTACTTACTTCTTCTAGAAATAACCTGAACAACCTATCGTTCAGAGGGAAGGTGACCGAGTAGTTAGTGTTGGAATAGTAACTTAAAGGTTGGAAATTCGAATGTTCTCAGGCGAGGGACTGAGAGTATAATTATATAATTCTAAATTGAGTTTCAGGCGCAGATCATCTTTCTGTCTCGCCCAAGGTCATATTTTTCTTGATTTTTTTTTTCATTCCTTTCTTTTCTGCTTAATAGTTCTCTTTCATGGTCAAAGAGACAGACAGACAGTCAGAGGGAAGGGTGAATGAAGTGGGTATTCCACAGTCGTAAATGTCTGGAGGCGTTTCAGATCACAGCCTCGTGACTCCAAAACAAAGGATCATTTCCAGGTTTTATGGCTAACGTTCTGTAGGTACCCTAAACGTTCTTATCGTTCAGACAACTTGATTAGTATTATGACAACCTGCTAAACATTGCCAACAATAAATACCGACCTTTCCTATCCCACTGACAACTTATAAAATGTTCCAGCAGCAAATTACACGTTCTTTCATATTTTTACCATTGAAGGAGTGATTTTTTCTTCCAATAGTCGATTTAGCTGAGATTTAAGACACCCAATACACAACCATTAGGGTGAGGGGGTTGTGTGTGATATCCGTATTCATTTCAAAGACTTATCATCTGGCTCACTAAACAAAACATAGACAAATGAAATCTTCCGTTTTCCGGCGTGCGTAAGTCCTGAGGGTCTGACAAGGAAATACGGCCCATCAAGATGTAGAGAAGGTGAGGAATCTGTGGGTGTGTTCCCGAGGCCTTCCTTCCCTACACAACACAGGATAGTCAGAGTGGTGTGTGTGTGTGCCTTCCTCCTCCTCCTGACCCTGGCTTATCTGATCACCGCTGAGATTTCACCCTTCCCTTACCCTCTCTCTCTTTCGTATCCCTCCTCACTGACTCCAAGTTCTTCCCTCTGTCCCTTCCATCTCTACTCACTGTTTCAATCACATCTCTCTCTCTTTCTCTCTCTCTCTCTCTCTCTCTCTCTCTCTCTCTCTCTCTCTCTCTCTCTCTCTCTCTCTCTCTCTCTCTCTCTCTCTCTCTCTTTTCTTTACACTCTTGACTACTTTCCGTTTCTTTTCTTCTCTTGCCTCACATCTTCACTTGTTTCCACTCGCCAGCATCCCCCCCCCCCTATCCTTTCTTTCCCTTTCTTCTCTTTGACATCACAACAACATTTTCCCAGGATTCTTTATTTTAGCGTTTTTTCGACATTAGTTCCGGCTCACACATCACTGCCAGCCCTTCACATTTATCGCCCATTTCACAATTATTACAGTCCTCTCCTCCTATATATCACATGTCGGACCACTCACTCATTCACTCACTCACTCACACTCACTCCTGTTTCATTCACTCACTTTTCCTTCTCTCTCTCACTCGTGCTCTCATTTCCTTTTCACTCCTTTTATATTTTACATCTCTGAACACTCACTCACTCACTCCTCTCATTTTCTCTCATTCACCCCGCCAACGGGAACCGCCTTGACGTGGTGGGGGACTTGTGTGTCTCTGAGACCTGGCGAGCTAGACTAGAGGGGGCTTCGGCCCCTGCTCTGCCCCGATTTCTGGGAGAGAGGGTTTCCCATGCTAGGAAGGTCGCTAGTGAGAGACCAGACAAAATGGTTCCCATCTTTCAGTTTTTCAACTGTCCCTCATTTCTTTTTATTTCCTTCCTGCTTGCTGTCACAGCTCTTTATCACCTTTTTTCTGGCGCTATAGGATCTCGATGTTGCGGCGCCTAACATCCATCAATCAAATCATATCTCTCATTCATTTACTCGTGTTTTAATAATCTCTCACTCGTGCTCTCATTTTCCTTTTCACTCGTCTTATATATCACACGTCTGAACATTCACTCACTCACTCACTCACTACTCTCATTCTCTCATATCCTTCTCTTTCTTCCTCTCATCGCTCTCATTAATATTGAATGCTCTTTCATAATTATGTTTCATTCTGTATCACTTTCAGTTGTTAAACAATTCCTACTTCACTTTTACTGTTCTCTAGGAGTAAACAACCTAAGCTGTTGTGACGCCATGCACACACTAATTAATTATTTCTCACTCACTCATTAATTCACTCACTTACTAAC